>JASUDE010000375.1:7996-47137 GCA_034509685.1 Colletotrichum cereale | reverse complement strand
GTTGGATGGATGGATTCCTTGGATAGCAGGGATACTATCCAGACGACGGAAGAATTCATGGATAACTTCAGAAGAATGGGATCTCTATCGCCTGGCATCTATTGCTCTAGATCGCTTGGCTCTGATAGATGGGTTTCGCCGGAGGAATCGCCCTATCCACTTCCTCCCTAGAGGTTGATGGGTGTCACCCATCATACGCTCTGCCAGTCCCTTCACTTGTTGATGGGTAAGGGGCATGCCAAGGGCTTCTTGGGTAGATATATAAGCAGCTAAGTTAGCCTCTTGTGACTGCGATAACCGCTGATAATCAACCCACGCGGCATTTCTGCTTTGCCTGCCCTTTAGCTGATGCTGAAGGGACTGGTATGGTATGCCCTATTTGCGAGCTGCCTGGCGAATAGGGCAGCCAGCAGCAACATCAGCAAGTGCTTGTTGGAGCTCAAATTCGGTATATTGCTTCATTGTATGATGGAGAAGGTATTGTGAAAAAATGGCGTTGTTTGGCGATAAATGGCAATTGTTGTGATGGTTTGAAAAAGGGGATGTTCTTGACGATGCGGCATTTTCGGATGGCTCGGATGTGGGGGTGGCTCGTAAGTGGGGTGGGTGGGTTAAATACAACCCTGTCGGATGTTAGTTCTTGTACAGGATAAACGCCTGGCTATGAAAAAAACTTGCCGTTCTGGCTTGTTGCTTGCTCCCTGGCGTTGAACGAAGTTGATGGCCATTGCTGGCGTGGGTAGCCGTTACGAGAAGGGGAATTGCTAGAAGCAGATTGTTAAATTTAATAAAGTACGTATATCTTGCTTATACGTGTGTATCTCTAGGCTTGCTTAGGGATACTCTATGCTCTATAATCTAACAATATTGCCTGCGAAACTTGCACTAATGAAGCGTCTTATAGGCGACTAGATGTCTAACCAGGCGCTACAGAATAGTAAGGGCCTTGCTTCTTTGGAAGTCATTGGTGATGTGTTTCTTGACCATGGCCTAGAAAAACCATGCCCTAGGCGATCGGGAATCATAACTATCCAGATCTTGAAGGTTAAAAAACTCACAAGCTTGGAAGTTATTATCGTGTTGGTATTTGACATATTACAAATGTCAACGCACTCTGTAGACACATGTAGTCCTTTTTGCAATCAAAACTATAGTGCTCATAAAGATCGGCGATTCGCAATATCAGACATGAGAAAAACATTCTGTAATTGACAACAACCTGAAGCTATAATGTTCAGGTAGCATAATTCCTAGCGACGCTTCTTCTTCTCAGCATGGAACAAGGAGTTAAGCATAGCAAAGTGTCCCGCATGGGATGGATTCACGAACGTTATGTTCCTTGCAGACGACCGAGAAGCTACAGCGAGGTTGAGGGGCCATTGAGTAGCTGTCGAGAGGCCAGCCTCCGGCCTTACCGTTGCCAGCCATTGGGGCAGCAGCAAGTCCGTATGGGAGGGGAAATGTGACGTCGAAAACGGCTAGAATCAAGGCAAAGAGTCGATCACTGCTGAAACGGTAGACTCCCAGAGCAATGCCGTAACAAGGGCCTGTAATCTCTTTAGGTGAAGAGAACAAGCTCCACCGGTAGTGTGACCTGGGCGCGCAAGCGGTGGGCTCACTCGTGGAAAGGGAGGGATTGATGTGCTGCAAGCATTCACCGTGATCGTCAGCACAAGGGCATCAATGCACATTCAGAGGAGATCCAGCCGGATCTGCAAACTTCACCCGGGAGGGGATGTGGGAGCTTGGTGGAATCGCAATAGCACTTGTGGGAGGTCTGTAGTAGATAATTTAGGTAGAGGAAGCAACAGCATTCAGCCTGGCGCACATATCAACGTCCATTAGCATCGTAGACATCATATTTGATGGTAGGAATATTCCGGTGCGACCAACACAAGTCGTCTTGTGTAACTGAAGCTGCTGCTCGTGACATAACCAGATTCTGCTTGCAGCATGTCTTTTAGAGCCTTCAAAATACCAAAGGAAATACAGCCAGTTGAAGTTTTCCCACAAAGCAACGCGTCACATCCAAGGTTCCCCCTGACATGATCTCAACGTCCCCGCCGCAGGGGCGCAGTCTAGTGCAACATTGCCAATGACAAACAAGATACAAAAAGATCAGAGGCCAGCGGCTTTCCAACTTCAAGATCGGTCGGCAAAAGTGAACGAGATGAAGGAGCGCCAAAATTGGCCGGCCGGCGTCAGGGGGGGGGGGGGGGGGGGACGGAGAATGTTCCCTGTTCTCGTTGCCGAATTGGGCCTTGTTAGCCGTGTGGTCGAGAGAGGGAGAGAGAGAGAGAGAGTGGGGGCTAAACGTAGCCGAGGCAAGGTATACAGGGGAATAAGACATCATCCAACGTCAAGCGAGGGCTGACATCCAATGTTTGCCACAAGGAAGTCATACCAAAGAACCAAGAAAGCGGTTCCCGGATTATCGGACGAAGCCTCAATGCTCTGGACATATTGACCCAGTGTGCTTTATGCAGAACTCGTCGCCTTGCGCGTTGCCCTGTTGCGCAAAATCCGTGAACAAAGTCCACGAGCCTCAATAACCGTGCTGCGTTTTTCTCTTGGGTGCTCCACTGAGGTCGCCTTCCACTAATACACATCGGTATACGAAGTCCGCTACTACGCCGTAAGGGAGCAGAGCTCTCGGCCAGTCTTATTTAGAGGTTGCTGTACGAAGTGGGAGCCACGGGCCCCTGAGCGGAAACAAAATGCCCACGAGACGTTTATTTTCTTCTCTTCCTGGTTCACCTCTTGCGTGGCCATGTCTAATCGTGGGCGTGGTGTTAAGTCAACGTGGCTGTGTTCACATACGTGTAGAAAACGGTTCAGCTTCCAGTTCACCACTCCGGTATGACGCGGCAGGTAATAGGAGACCGGGCGCTATTGGCGTCCATTTACAACCTGACCTTTCACACTCTTTTTTGCAAACGATAGGTAAAAGAGGCTCCCCAGACTTGGGACGGTGCCGCTGGTCTCGACGGGTCAATGCAACGGTGCAGAAGACCCGCTACCAATCATGCCTCAAAGAGTGGCAGCGCCATCAAGATCTAGGCGGCTTCAGGATCCCTGTTAGCGCGGGCGAATTGCTTGGACGGGAAGAAAAGGGGGGTCGGAAGGGCTGCGGAATCCAAGGAAGTGCCCACCATATCCAGCCAGACCACCCCATTCGGATCTGATCAAGGGTCTGTTCCTGGATGCCGAACCGAAGTAGGGAAAGTGGGCTTACACGTCCCTCTGCGCCATTGGCCTCGGGACGACTCACCCTTTCGTAGCGGCGGACTGATGTCTGCGGCGCCAGCCAACCGCCGTCCCGTTCCTGGCGGCCAAGTTTGATTCTCGAGTAGCGCGTCCGTTCGTGTGTTTGAGAAGTCGGGGACTTCTGTGGATCTGCAATAAGCTGTCTGTTGTTCCCACCCATACGTGCATTCACTTACATGCCTCCCTCCCTTTATGCAGTGCAGACGCAGGCACACAGCGAAGAATAGGTGGGACCACGAGTCCTTTACGTGTGCGGCTACACGGCGGCGGCACAAACAAAGCACAGCCAACCCTCGAGATGGCGTCCGGTTGCCCCAATCGGCAGGTCTGGTCATAGGGGCTGTGTTCTAGTCTCCTCCCCATCGAGACCCGCTGAACGAACCACCGTTTCGAGCCGACTCACCAAGGCCTGGTCGGATGTCCGGAGACCCAATGGGAACGAGATTGCTGGAAGAGGCAGGCAGTCAGTCGAGCCCCTGAGAGATCTCATCCCGTGGCCCTGCAGGTGAATCCAATGGCCAGGAGAGAGCCTCTTGGTCGACCGTCTGTCCGGTTCGATATAAGAAGTGACGGGAACCCCCCCGTGGGATAAGTGCCCTGCATTTCTAGGGTCCTCCATTCCATCTCGCCTTTTCAAGATTTCTTCTTTCGGTTTCTTAGTCACTCTTTTGTTAAAACAAAGCCTCCAGGGCCCCCTCTTCTATTCACTCTCTCGAGTTTAGAAGCTTTCCATACAGTCGTTATTTGAAGTGTTTTACGTTTCGAGTTGCAGTTTGTTTCTGGTTCTTTATTCCCCACGTTTTATGTTCCGTTCCTACACATAGCCCGCCATGGCGCCTTCGATCATCTCCACGCTTTCTTCCGTCCTGCTTCTCACCTCCTCGGTATCCGCCACAAAGTCCTACCAAATCGTTGACAGCTATGACTCCACCAACTTCCTCGACAAGTTCGGCTTCTTCGTGGTACGTGTCTGGCTGCGAGATGTAAGTTGTTGCAACATCACTAATACGATCCTCTATAGAGCGACCATTCCACCGGCAATTACAATGATGTCGACCCCACCGGCGGTTACGTTAGCTACAAGTCCGCTGCCGAGGCCCAGAGCATGGGTCTTCTGAAGACGGTTGGCGAGGACTTGTACCTCGGCGTCGACTCCAAGTCCGTACTCGATCCCAACGGTATCGGGAGGAGCAGTGTCAGAATCGAGAGCAAGACCAAGTACAAGCAGGGTCTCTTCGTTGCCAGCTTCTCTCACCTCCCCAAGCCCGTCTGCGGCGCTTGGCCTGCATTGTAAGTGATTCATCGCACTATTCTCATAGGCGGGAATATCCCTAGGCTGTTGAGGTCGGAAAATACACGGAGATAAGGTTTTTGTGTTGTTGGTTGCTTTCTCGTTACTGGCCCTGCCCAAAGATGAAGTGGACTGGTGGGCCCTGCAGCTTTCCTCATACTGAAGCTACTCCCGCTCATTCTGGGTTGATACGATGGCTGACTGATATGAATCTAGCTGGACCGTCGGTGAACCTTGGCCTAAGGGGGGAGAGATAGATATCTATGAGACCTGGAACGAGGACAACGTTAACAAGGTCGTCCTTCACACTGATGGCCAAGTGGGCGAGTGTCGAGTTGACGGCTCGAACATGACCGGAACTATCAGCAAGCCCAATTGTGCCAACTTCGCGCCGGGCCAGTCTGACAACGAAGGTTGCGCCGGTCTTGACTCCACGGCGCCCTTCGGATCTTCCGAGGGCGGTGTCTGTAAGGACTCCCCCCTCCCAAAACCTCCACAATCTCCCGTTAGGTTGACACAACTTGCTAACGTTCGGATTTAGACGCCATGGAGTGGACTGATGACGCTATCCGCGTCTGGGGCTTCACCCACGGCAACGTTCCCGCCGACATGAGCAAGCCCGAGACTTTTGGCACCCCCAGCTTCACCACCAGTACCTGCGCCGCCGACAAGCTCTTTAGCGAGGCCAAGCTGATCATGAACATCGATCTATGCGGCGTATCCGGCAACGAAGGGATATGGAACGCCGCCGGAGGCTGCGAGGCCAAGACCGGAGGCGTCACCTGCAAGGAATGGGTCGCGAAGAACCCGGCCGCCTTCGCCGACGTCTACTTCCAGCTCAAGTCCATCAAGATCTACAGCCTCAAAGAAGGCGGGGCAGCCACGTCTGCTGTGGCCAGCCAGGTTGCTACCACCGCTGCGCTTACCTCTGTTGCGGAGACCGCTGTTGTCAGCTCTGTTCTCTCTTCCGGCATCGCCTCCGAGAAGCCGGCCGAGACCGCTTCCGGAGTCGGCCCCACTTCGTCATCTACTTCCGTCATCGCTTCCGAAAAGCCCACCGAGACTCCCGTCGAGAGCCTGACGACTCGCCTGGCTACGTCCACCGTCTACGAGACCAACATCAAGACCGTGACGTCGTGCAAGGCCGAGGTGACGGACTGTCCGGCCAGAAAGACCCCCGTCATCGTCACCGAGGTCGTCGCCATTTCTACAACCATCTGCCCGGTCTTCGATATCTCGACCCAGCTGACGTTTTCCAAGACCGAGGTGGTCACAGTGACGTCCTGTGCTGGTGCCGGTGGCCCTGGTGCCCCTAACTGCGCCGCAAAGACCTCGACCATCACCACCCAGGAGGTCATCGCCACGACGACTGCGATCCCCGTCGAGAGCTACATCCCTCCCAAGCCCACCGGTGGCAAGCCCGTCGGCCACACCAACGCCGAGCCCATCCCCGCACCCACGAATGTGGGAGACAAGCCGGCTCCCGTCACTACGGAAATGCCCACCGTCCTGACGACCTACAAGACCAACATCATCACGATAACGTCATGCGCGCCAGAGGTTGTCAACTGCCCTGCCAGAATCACCACCGTCGTTACCAGCGAAGTCATCTCCACCTCAGTTGCCGTTCCAGGCGTCCCCGCCATGCCCACCGAGGCCTCTCAGAACCCTCCCGTTCCCGGCGTCGAGAACCCCACTACTCCCGTTTCCGGCCAGCCTACAGCTCCGATGCCCGGGGGCCCCGTCCCGGGCAAGGACCAGCCCTCTGTCCCCGGCTCCGGCTCTGGCTCCGGCAAGCCCTCCATCCCGGCCGTCGGTGTTCCCTCTGTTGGCGTCCCCACTGCCGGCGTCCCCGCACCGGGCGAGACAACCTCTGCCCAGACGCCCGTGACCGAGACCCCCGGCGCACCCCCGGCCCTCCCCACGACGCTAGTCGTCGCCCCTTCGTCTCCGTACAACGGCACCCTAACCACGGCCCGCACCCCCGTCGGGACCGGCTCCTCCTCCCCTTGCATCGGCGCCGCGTGCCCGGCCACGACCACCGGCCCTGTCCTGGCCGGTGCCGGCAAGCTCGGCGCCGGGTCGCTGCTGTTGGCCGCCGCGCTGGCAGTGTTGGTCATCTAACGGGGGGAGGGTGCCGTTGCAGCAAGATAGGAACAGTTTCATTTCTTTTTCTTTGTCAAAAGGTCTCCATTGTATTATAAGCGGTTCATCGCAGAGAGCGTCTATACCCTTCGGTTTACCTAGCATACTAGAAAGGGTCGAGGAAGCGTCCCGAATCAAAAAGAAATTGCTTTCCACTGAATAATTGTTCCATCGAGTTCCCACATTAGTTTTACTAGTAGTCTAAAGCTTGAGTGAATGTTATAATCTTCGTTTTTTGTGCTTGTTTCTACATATATAGGAAGGCCAACCTCTTTTGGCTGGCGAGTGATGGAAATTGGTTAATACTAATACACAGGTAGTTTTCGCTCTCTCTCGAGCGACTTCTTAGCTAGTTTAGCTTTCAGGCGGTCTCGCGAGGAAAATAGAAAATGGCTCACAAGGGATTTCGATTCAACTAAGCTTTAAAGAAACATAGAAGCAGCCAAGGCTTCAAAAAAGAAATCAGACAACAATTCCCCCGTCCCCTCAAGACAAAACCATACCAATAATAACCACCAAGACAACCCTCCTGGTCTCAAGCCACCCGCCCAAAGCGCCACCCGGCCCCCTGGCCGCGCCGCTCATCTGGTTCTCGTCCTGTTCCAGCACGGGCGGCGCGGACGAGACGTCGTTTGGCGGGACGAGGGGCGGTAGCGCGCTGAACGACGGCGTCTCGAACACCGTAACGGGTGTGACGGGCGTAGGGGGGGGCGCCCGCGTCGTCGCCGACGGGAACGAGGTCGAGGTCGGCGACGCGGGGGACGAAGGCGGGGACGACGGCTCGCCCGGCGCCAGTAGCAGGGGCGGCAGAGTGGTCATCGCGGTCGGGGATACCGTCAGCAACGTTGTTGTCGTCGCCGTCGGCGTGATCGTCAGCGGCGGAGGGTCCGTCGCGGCGATGAAGCCGCACTCGGCCATGATTTGCCGGATATCTAGAAACCCGCCAAACAACCCCCCCTTTCCGTTAGTCACACGCAATAGAGACAAACAGCGTTCAAACGGCTGCAACAATAAAAAACTCACCCTCGCTGACATCTACGGCCGTTGCGTTTTGCGCGGCGACGCACGCCGCACACCCAAAGGCGGCGACGGCGACGTCGAACCCCTTTTCCTCGCAGACGCAGGCCCGCATCGCCGACTCGACGGCCTTATCGCTCTCTCCCGTTTCCGCGGTGCTCCCAGACGCCGGAGGGTTCTCGTCGTCGTCGTCCTCCTCCTCTTCCTCGTCGCTGTCGTCGCTACTATCGCTATCATCGCTGTCTTCGCTACTTTCGCCCTCGCCCTCTTCCTGCCGCCTGCCCAGCCGCGTCCCCAGCATCCTCTGCAACGACCTCCTCGTCCCCCTGTGCCGCCGCGCCTTTTTGTTCAGGTCGCTGTCGATGGCGTTCTCCTGGCGTTGTTGCCCGGTGGTCCACCGCCGGTCCACGGCCGCCGCCGTCTCACACCGCTCCGTCAGCTGCGCGACGGGGGCGCACGCCAGCGCGCACTCGGGCGGCACGTCCTCGGCGTCGAGGTCCTCGATCGCCGCGGCGCCCGGGAGGACTGTCGTCATCGTCATCGTTGACAGCACGGCCAGGACGGCGAGGTGGTGCGGAGCCAG
The DNA here is from genome assembly GCA_034509685.1 of Colletotrichum cereale. Classification (NCBI taxonomy): domain Eukaryota; kingdom Fungi; phylum Ascomycota; class Sordariomycetes; order Glomerellales; family Glomerellaceae; genus Colletotrichum; species Colletotrichum cereale. The sequence continues at coordinate 38,834 of JASUDE010000375.1, read as the reverse complement.
GCGGTGCCGGTGGCGGCGCGTCATCGCTGCCGTCCGTCGTTCTTGTCGACGCTCGGGGCGTCGTGTCGCTCTTTTGCTTTTGAGTCGACTGGGAAGAACAGTAAGGTTGTCCTTTTTGAATCTCGTCGTCTTGTTGAAGAAGCTTAGAAGAATGTCGTCCGATAGCCTTTCTTGGAATCTCGTTTTGCCGTTGGAAAAAAAAGTGCTTAAACGCCCATATCCGCCGTCTATCATTAGAAGCATCTCGCGAAACCTCCCCCACACCGCGGTTCCACGAGAGAAAAGGGGGTGGAAGAGGTCTGTCCATATATTGAAGTATCAATCATGTTGCCATGATTTCCTACTACCTGGTCAGCCCATACAATAAAACCGAAAAAGAAACCTCCACGTGCTGGGGGCGCAATTACTAACAGAGAACACTACCGCGAATTCGCCCAGCATATGATCTACTGGTTAGAAACACCACGCCAAACGGTGTTACAATAGTAAGCCCTCTTCCCCCTTCCTTCTCGCGTAGAAAAGACGCCCGCCGTCACAAAACATCTCGGCATGTATCACCAAAGGGGGGCCCTCTCAGAAAAGGACCCAGAAGCGTTCGCCAACGTCTCTCGCCCGTCCTGCTCACGCCAGAAACATTTGTCGACGTTGCAATTAGCTTTTTGTCAGTCGCGGGCCCTAGTCAGATAGAATTCTGCCTCGCAGCCCTCCCCTGAATAGCTCAACTCTCTAAAGAAATTGCTGCTGCACAGCCAACCGTAAGAAAACATGATCGGGCTTCGATTGATCGCCGTCCAGGGTCGTTACCCGGGCAGTTTCGGATTCTCTTGCTTTTCACCCCCTTTCCCTTCGACGTCGCACGCCAGGGGGTCAGTGCCGGTGTACCCGGGCCGTGGGAACCCGCTCTATCGGACGACGTCCCGGGGTTCACGTCCCGGCGTCAGGCCAAACACAGCGCCAAGTCGCGATGCCAAGTTTTGCAGATGCTTCACATTCCGATGTTTAATCAAACAAACTCCTCTTCCCTTTCCTTTCCCTTTTCTGTGGAGACCCCCCCCCCCCCTGGTATTGGTATCTTGGGCTCCCCCAAAAGGGCTTGGCCGACACTTGTCCCGGGTCCCCCCCTCACAAAACGCCTTGGTATGTTTTGTCGTTTTCCGGACTCCGGCCCCTCTGCCGGCAGACAACTCCTCCATATCCCCCTAATTCGCTACCCGAGGGGGAGAGGAGGGGCTGGATGCCAGGTTACTTACATCTACTATTAACCGCCAGGGCAGAGTCGCTTTGCATGAAAAAAGTCTCGACCGGCCTATGCATGCTGGGAGGGTGGACACGACGCGTTGTTATTTCAATCCAAAAAAGAAGGCGTACAACAGTAACGCCCTGTGCCATGTTATATGTGTTCCAACGTTGTCAAATCTTCTTTCTTGGGTATATTCACTGGTTTTATAACAACAACAACAACTTGGGATGACAAGTCGTTCTCTCATCTTGTCCTTTTCTTACAACGCCCGAACCCAAAGACTAACCCCACGTGCCGCCACCGCCTCCGCCGCGGCCGCCCTTCCTCTGGGCGCTGAGCCTCCAGTCGTCCTCGCCCGCGTACTTGTTGTGCAGCGGCTGGATCCTCTCGGCCTTCTTCCGCTTCGACAGCCGGTCCGTCGGCGCCACCTTGAAAAAGGTCGGCGCCGCGTCCACCAGCCACTTGGGCTCGATGCTCGTCGTGCAGTGCATGTACTCCTTGGTCGTCAGCACCAGCGTGTGGTAGATGACCCACTCGGCCTGCTTCCCGAACAGCGCCGAGCTCGGGTGCAGGTACACCGGCGTGCCCTCGATGAGCGTCTTGTACCCCTCCTGCGGGTCCTTGCGCGCCGCGTTGCGGAAGAAGCCCGAGCAGAGCGCCTGTCGCACAATCTGCGTGTGCCGCCCGCAGCTGACGATCGGGTGCCGGTACCGCTCCATGATCTTGACGAGCTGGTCGTGCACGTCCTTGGCCCGCTTCATCGACCGCGCCTGGATAAAGTTCTCAAAGCACCACGGGCTCGAGTAGCTGCTCTGCTTCCACGAGTTGTACACGTTGAGGAGCGTGAGGTGGTCGCCGTGCGGGTCGTGGAACTTGGCCTTCTTCTGGTCCGCCTGCGACTGCTTCTCCTTGGGCCGGTAAAACACGTTGGGGAGGTTCAGCATCGCCACGATGATGAGCATCTCGGCCGAGCACTTCATGTCCACCGATATGATGAGCACCTTGGCCAGCGACGGCTCCATCGGAAAGTCCGCCATCTTCCTCCCCAGCCGCGTCAGCAGACCCTCGTCGTCCAGCGCGCTGAGCGCATAGAGTTCCTCCAACGCCGTGAGCATCGTGTTGATGGGAGGCGGGTCCATGAAGTCGAAGTGCAGCAGGTCGTTGATGCCCATCGCCTTGAGCATGAGAATGACGTGTGACAAGTTCTGCCGTTGGATCTCGGGGATCGTCGTCGGCAGCATCTCCGACTGGTAAGCGGCTTCCGTGTAAAGACGGAAGCACTTTCCCGGCCCCGTCCGGCCGGCGCGACCCGCACGCTGGTTTGCCTGCGCTTGCGAAATAGGAGTAACCACCAGAGAGTCCATGCCCAGCTTCGGGTCGTACGCGTTCTGCTTGACGAACCCGGGGTCGACGACGAAGTAGATGTTGTCGATCGTGATGGAGGTCTCGGCAATGTTGGTGGCAATCACCACCTTTCGGCAGCCAGGGGGCGCCGGGTCGAAGATGCGACTCTGCATCTCGTTGGGAAGCGCAGAGTACACCGGCAGGATGATGAGCTCCGGCACGTTTGGCCCCAGCGCTTTCATGCGCTCGTACAAGATCTCGCACGACGTGTCGATCTCTTCCTGTCCCGTCAAGAAGAGCAGAATGTCGCCCGGAGGCTCGGTGAGATGAATCTGCATGACCGTGACCAACGCAGCGTCGAGATAGTCGGACTCGGGCTCGCGAGAGTAGAGGATCTCGACGGGGAACGTTCGGCCTGGGATGGTGAAGATGGGGCACCCGTCAAAGTACGATGAGAACTTGTCGGCGTCCAGAGTCGCCGACGTCGCGATCACCTTCAAGTCCTTCCGGCGCTTCATCGTCTTCTTCAACAACGCGAACAAGACGTCTGTCGAAATGGTACGCTCGTGGGCCTCGTCAAGCATGATGACCGAGTACCGCCTTAGATCCGGGTCCACCAGAATCTCTCGCTGAAGCATACCGTCCGTCATGTACTTGATCTTGGTCGCCGGGCTCGTCTTGTCCTCGAAACGGATCGTGTAGCCGACAGCCTCACCCAGCGGGGTGCCGACCTCTTCGGCCACACGCTTCGCGACCGACATGGCGGCCACACGTCGGGGCTGTGTGCAGCCAATGACCCCGTCGTTGGCGAACCCGTCCTCGGCCAGGTACTGCGTCAGCTGCGTCGTCTTGCCCGAGCCGGTCTCTCCAATAACCACCATGACCTGGTGCTCCCTGACGGCGTCCAGGAACTTTCGTCGGAAGGCGTACACGGGCAGTGACTCTCGCTGATCCTTGATGCTCATGTTTGTCCGCTTGCCGAACGCCTGATCTTTTGGTGCCACCGCTCGCTTCCATTCCGGGACCGCGTCGGGCTTGTTCTGCGCCATCTGCGATTTGGCATTCCGCATATCGCTGGCGAACTTGCGCTTGTCCGGGTCCGCCATCGGGTCGTTCCACTGGGCAGAAAGGTCGACCTTGGAATCCTCGGCCGCCGCGGCCTCTGCCTCTTGCTGCTTGAGCTCCTTCCTCTCCTTGGCGAGTGAGGTGCCGGACATGGCAGCTCGGTTCATTGAGCCATCTGGCGCTTTGACGACGCGGATAGGTGACAGTTCTAACGACTGCTTCGTCTGGCCAGCCAGGAACGGCGGCTCCTCTTCTCGGACCTCGATGTCGACCTCCTGTTCCAGCTCCAGCTCGCCGTCGCCTCTCAGAGTCGCGTTGTAGTCCTCTTCCAAGTCGGGGTAGTCGGAGGCCTTGGCAACGCCGGATGCAATCAGCTGCCGGATCTCCCATCTCTCGGGCGAGGTCATGCGCTTCTTTTGCCGGCGGGGCTGATGTTGCGGCGGCGGCATCGGCGACTCGTCAAACATGTTTCCGTTACGACTGCCGCCGCCGCCCAGCGCTTCCAGGTTCGCGCCGGACGATATCCTGACCTCTGGGTGAAGATCCAGACCGGTCTCTTGGTCCACCTCTTTCATGGATAGGCCTACCCTGTTGCCTTCGATGCTGACAACCTTTACTCTGACCTCCTGGCCTTTGGTCAGCAGGTCAGAGGGGTGGTTGACCCGCTGACCGTCGACCAGCCTCGAAATGTGAACCAATCCGTCGACTTTGCCGCGAACGCCGTGTATGTTGACGAACGCGCCAAAGTCCTTGATACCAGTGACGTGTCCTCCGTATATCTTGTGCAGCTGCGGTGCGTCGTCGACCTCGGGTTCCGGTGCCCTCCTGAAATGGTCGTCCTCGTCATCGTAGTTGCGCCGCCTGCTGCTCCTCTGTTTCAGAGAGGGCCCGTTTTCGTAATCGTCGTGCGACCGAGACCGCGACCGGTACTTGTCTCGTTTCTTCCGCTCCCTCGACCTTGACCGACCTCTCCGTTTCCGCCGCGATTCGCGACCGTCGTCTGGACTGCGACTGCGCTTGCGCGTGTCTGGGTTATCTCTTCGCGCCTTGCCCTCCAGCCCCTCCAGCAAGGCCAGGGTGTCGTCGATGGCGTCGATGCCGTCTCCAATGTTGTCGTATGCCACCGGTTTGTCCGGTACAGCGAGTCCTCTGAAGATCTGCTCCTTCTCGGCAGCGCTCCGGTGGTGATGGTCGTCGTTGCTGCTGTTGCCGCCGCCGCCGCCGTTTTTCTGTGCCTTGCCCTTCATCTTCGGGTGCATGGTCAAGACGAGGCGATTGACGCTTTCGACCAGACTCGGGGGGAAGTCGGCGCCCATGGCGGCGAGTTTCTTCTTGAAACCATCGTAGTCGTCGGCGTCGACCCGCTGGGCGATGATGAACTCGGCAAGGGTTTTGTCGGAGACGCCCAAATGGTTCTGCAATTCGGACGTCACCTTTGAAACGAGCGAGAGAAGCTCAAGGTTCAAGAGGTCGTCCATGTTTGCGGCTGCAGAGAGAGGCGTCCTGGTGGTGTTTTCAGGACCTCAAAGTGCGATGGTCGCTGAAGGCCTCAAAAAGTTCAAGGCTGCTACACGCCTCGCCGCGACGAGACATGACAGCACCGACAGGGTAGGTTCCGGATAAAATAGCCTCCGATCCGGTGGGGCCCACTTAGGCTCCGTCAATGGTCCGACCGTTGCATGTCACTGTACACCACAAGCGGCACCGGACTCATTCACACAGTACACTGTCTCCTTCGGAAGCACCATACGGATACGTAGCACTAAAAGGGTTTTACTCCAGCTTGAAGAGTGGGGGATATCGTGAAGCTATTCTCCACTCTTGGCAGAATAAGTGGAAGCTCTAAGAATCTTCATGTGAAACGCGTTGGGCAACGGATGCCGTGGGCCTCAAGGCACGCTCGATTTGAGGCGGTCTCTTGAGATATAAATTACCTACGCTGCTCCGTAGCCATTTGATTCCGTCTTTGATGGTGGGCTACGGCTAAAAGTACAACTTGAAAAGATCTGTTCTACACCGGGAGGGGATTGCCGGACTCCCTAGAACGGCTGCGCACTTTCTCCTTCCCCCCCAAACACCCTTGGTATGGCATATGTACAAGTGTTATCCCCATGGTCGATGTGGGGTCTACCGCAACCTAGCAGTTCTCGTCCGTGTCATCGCATCTTTGAATGCAGTCGGCCTGCATTGGCTTCATGCAGGTCCCATAGTTGACACGAGGCAACGTCGACATACCCTGTCGGTCCTTGGGGTTTGTTTGCGAACCAAGGGGGAAAATGGCAAGAGCATGAAGAATGTAACGGTATTGGTATAAATGAAAGAAAAAAAAAGAGCCCCGACGCCTGTTGGGATGGTGTATATCCCATGGCCATTATCATGGCTTTGAATGCGAGCCCACTCTCTGTCCTCTGAGGAGCGTCCTCTGAGGAGCGACGTCTAATCCGCAACTCATGCCCGCGCACTGTATCTGGGTATTGTAATATCTAAGCAAAACGTGCTTGTCTGATGCCTGCTGATGGATGATTATGGTCTTGCGCAGTGCACAGACCATCGTGACCCCGTAAAACCTTTTTCGTCGTCGTCGTCGTCGTCCTCGCCGTCGTGCCGCCAGCGGAACCGGAGGCCCGGGGATCCCGTACGCTCACCGCATCCCGGCGAGGCGGCCGATGTGAGAGTCCGTCCTTATTGCGCCATTTCCTCGAAAATCTTTATCAGACTCCGCACGCCCTTGAGCGCGTTCTCGTCGGGACCCTGACCGGGGGTCCACTGTGCGTGAGCGAAGTCGATGAGCTTCAGCGAATAGACCTTGGGCAGGGCCGGGCCGTCATCATCGTCATCCTCGTCGTCCTCGTCGCCTCCGTTGACGGCAGCGTCGATGGTTATGAGGTCTTCATCGATCAGCTCGATACCACTATCCACTCTCAGGGCGGGTCTACCGGGCTTCTCGTTCCTCTCAACCTCGGCCTCGACCCTGTCGACGGCCGAGTTGTTCTGCGCGATGGCGTCCCTCAGCCTGTCGCCGTCGCCCTCGAAAACGAACAAGAGGCTGGCCGAGTACATCCTGCTCTCTTTGGAGGCGAGGACTCGCTCTACGGTGCGCAGGTCACGGAGGAAGGCCTGGACGACGGCGCGGGCCAGGTTGTCGTCGATGCCGGCGGCCTTGTTGAAGATGAACTTGCGAAAGTTGTCGACGACGTTTTCCGTGTTTACGTGGGTACGGCCGTAATCCTTGTCGTAGATCTTGTAATCCTCGTGGTCCAGCTCCGATTTCATTGTCGAACCGCGCCATACTTTCATGCCGGCGATCCTGAAGCCCAAGGGGCCATGTGTCGTCTTGCGCGTGATTTCGTCGAATCTCCGCTTCTTCTCAGCAGGCGCGTCATCGGCCCAGAGGCGCTCGCCCAGCTTGACGTCGAGGAAGTTGGGCGAGGTGAAGCCGGATCCAGAGTTCTCGAGCACAACGGCCTGATCCGTCTTGATCCTCTTGGACTTGTTCTGCACCCATTTGTCCTTGTCCGTTTGCGATTCTGCGGCTGTGGAAGGCTGGCCGGTTACGGCCTGGGTGAGCTCCTCCTTGGCGGCAGCCGACGAGACGGGTCCCGGGACGCCGTCCTCGATGGAGCTGAGCTCGGCAGGGTCGCTGAGCATCAGGGTGCCCATGAACAAGGGCATCAGGTCGGCGAAGTCGGGGTGGTTCTCGTTGGCCGAGTTGTAGAAGTCGATTTCTGCCTGCGTGCAGGGCTTGATGAACAGCTCGCCATCGACATCGCACATGGTTCCTGCACTGAGAGGCGGCGAGATGGCGTTAGAAACCTTTTTGGTGTATTGGGCGGCGACGCGGCGCATCGCGAGCGGGATTGTGGAAAAGGGGGTCCGGCAAGCGGAAGCAAAGCAAAGCAAGGCGAAAGGGGGCGGAACATGATTTACTTACTGGCCAGCAACAGTGTGGTTGTAGTCAAGGAGGTCAGCGCGGGCAGGAATCTCCTTCTTGCCCATGGTGTTTGCGCTGAAGGAGGAGGAACGAGAAGGGCAAGAACAAAAACAAAACCAAGAGAGAGGACGGGCAGCTGTTTAGAGTGTTTGCAGGCGGAATCGCATGCTCAGGGGAGATCCCAGAAATGGTTGGCGCGTGGAAAAGTTGGGGTAGATGGAGCGGCAGGCCGATTATGTATCAGATCTGATCTGGGAGGAATGGGCGCGCGCGGCGTGGCGAAGTGGATTTTGGTCTGTTGTGCCAGTGTCGTTTTCAGTTGTCGACTTGGCGGCAAGCGGCAGTCGGGATGGGATGGGATGGCTTGGCAAGGGGACTTTGAAAGTGTGAAGGGAGGTGTGGAAGCAGTGGAAGCAGTGGGATCGACAGACTAAACTACCTATCCGTACACTAGGCAGTAGAAGAGACAAGAGCGCAAAATGGAGGGGACGAGGGGGGATTAAAATGAGCTCGACGGGACGGGAGACTGCCGTCGTCGAGGAGGAAGAGGGGAAGTGTGGATGTACCAGTAGACGTGGGCGTGACAAGGTTAGATGACAGGAGGAGGGGCATGCAGCATGCAGAGACAAAGAAGAGAGACAGAGGACACGGAGAGAGAGAGAGAGAGAGAGGGAGAGAGAGAGGAGTGAGGCGTAGTCACGATGAGCATTGTCTAGACGCCAACAGAGCCAAATTGGCTTTGGGGGGCGCGGGAGCAGATTTGAAAATGCCATTTACAAAAACGGTACGTACTGCTATCACAGAGTACTTGTGTCCCCCCCCCCACCTTAACCACGGTACTGACTGTGTACTACCTGTACATACCCTACCAAGCCTACATACCCACAAGTACACTGTCTATCAGTGTAGGTACGAAGGTACAAAGAAGTAGTCCCCCGCCAATTCGGCTTACAAGTATATCCCAGCTACTTTTACCCGCAAAGATACATAGTATCCGTACTTGGAGAACAATGGAAGGTAAACGCGATCCTTTGTAGCGGATCAGCACGCCGAGTCGGACAGAGAGACCAGCCACTATTGTCTATGCCGCCCGCCTCAAAGCCTGCTGAACTCTTACAGGGGGCCTAAGGGAGGACGACCGGGGGGGCGGATTCCATTCAGCATCCAGGCAAGCAACAAGCAATGTTTCCTCCGTTCCACACGTGTATAGATAAAGTACTCCGTACCCGAGAAAAAGAGGTGTGGGAGACGCGGGATGAGTGGCAGGGGAGAGAGACAGAGAGGGTGGACAGGAGGCCCGCCGTTCCCAGGGATCTCCGCCATCGAACCCTCCCCAAGCGCCCCGTCCTCACTGGAAGGCCGTACAGTGTAGGAATCCCAAGGGCCAATGAAGGCCAGACAGAGGGTGGCGGATGGTGCGAACCACACCCTCAGCCACAACACCGACATAATACCCTGTTGCGAACCTCCAGCAAAGTCAGTACGGTAATCAGACAGGTAATTACCCATCAGATGCACCTGTTGCGCCCTCAGCCCTGCCTCTTTCTCCCGAGTCCGCCTTGTCCAGCTGTTGGCCCATGTCGCTCGCCCGCGTTCTAGACGCACACAAACCGTTGGTATCCGGCACTCGAGCCACTCCCCGAGCCATGAGGCCAAGTGGCCGCAGTCATGGTCGTCGTCGTCCTCCTCGTTGTCGTTTGCGTTGGCCAAGTCCCTTATTCAACTTCCCTGTCCTGTCACTCTACGCAGTATAGTACCTAGTTCAGCTTCTGTCTGACAGGGCTTGGATGAGGGGGGGCGTAGATCGCATTCTCTCTTATCTGCACGACACAGCACATCGAGGCTTTGACCACGCCCAGTCATCCCATGCCCGCCCGCCTACTACTACCGGTACGTATGTGTCCGCGCATCGAACCAAACCCCATCGCTCTCGGGACCCCAGGTAATACGCGCACTGCAGGGCAATGCATCAGGCCTCCTCCGTGACAGCTCCAGCCGGCCGCGCGATCTGGTCTCGGATGGCGTCTTCTCCGAAAAGGAAAAGAAAAAAAGATCTGACGATTACGAAAGACTCTGGTGATGTCGAGGTCATCCGTGCTCGTTAGGACGGTCCGTGTGTGATGACTGCACGATTGACCGTTGCAACGAAATGTTTTCCGTCTGGCCCTTCGCCGTGTCCGAGACCTGGACCGGAAACCGTTGGACAGGTGCATCGCGACAGCACATCTCGTGCCGTTTGTTGTTACATTGCCACGCTTTGCGAGGTTCGGCCGGGTCGTATCGGAACACTTTGCTCTCTTCGCGATATTATCACCTGGGGGCTCTGGGGCAATCAATGCCTGGTTGACCGCTCTGGAAGTTGGTCTCACCGCTGTCATTCGGCAGACCGATTCCCACATCAGCCGCCTCGCCCCATGCACTCCGACACGCCAGATGCTCCTGTCAGGACACCCCATCGGGTCAGCTGGGCTTTCCCCCTTCCACAAGACAGCGCGAATAAGCCATATGCAGCCCTTGAGTCTTCGTCAGCCCTCGTCCATTCCCACAGCGCGCCATATACGAATGCACCTCATCTCATGCGCAACGTCACTTCGCCCCGGCTTCCGCCTCGGGGGGAAGCCCAGCCTGCCTCTGGAGGCGTCTACAGTTCTAGTGCCAAGTGTTCGTTGTGTCCGTTGTGTCTTACTGGCTTCCAACAGCAGCCAAAATCGACAAACCTGCATCGCATACTCCTAGCGAATCCGGCATCTCGGATCCCAAATGATTAGCTGCTGACAATTGTCGGATGATCGCTTGCGGCAGGCCTCTGATGGGTGCGAGTTGTTTGTTTTATGCGATTGGACTGCGCGAGAAAGCCTATTTGGCGGTATCGGGATATTGGTGTGTGATGTGTACAAGCCACCCAACCCAGCCGGTCCTAGATAGTCTTCTCCAAAAGGAAAAGTAAGCTGTCGTATTCACAGTTGCCGTATGGCTTCATGATGGAAATGGAAATGGAGGTTGTATCGTGAAGACTGGGAATGAAGGTTCCGAAAATCACCGGCTTAATGGTAGGCGTGGAAAGTGCCACCTGCCCAAAGCTAGGTACTTTCCGTGTAAGTGAGGAAACACCAGAACCAGCAGTTCCTTTGCAAGATAGGTAGAAAGGAAGGAAGAAACAACGAAGCTGCCCTTTCTACCTCTCTTGTTGTATTGTGGAACAGAAGGTCAAAGGCTTTTGTTGACCTACACCAACCCGACCCCTTCTTTCTCTAGGCCACAGCATCATTCCATTTCGACATTCGATATATTGACCCGACAGAAGGTCCGCAGAAGAAAAGCTTCGAGGAGTTGGACCAAAGCTAGTCCTCTCTGCCCGGCTCATCCACCGCAGTGCCGGCGCCAGCGTCCAACATGGCCAACAAGAAGAAGAAGAGCATCGTTGACCGCGGCCCTACGGCCTTGCACAAGTATCGCGGCACCGGATTCGAGGGCGCGTCTCATTGGATCGTATTCGATCGCGGCTGTGTCTTGCTGACGTCTTCCCACAGAGTTCTACGCCGATCCTCCCATGACCCCTGCCGAAGCCCAAGAGGAGCGTGAAAACATCTACCATCCGTAAGCCCCATCATCATCCTCCTGCCTTCGCCTCCCCTCGGGCGTGTGCTAACGTGGGACCTGCAGAGACATTCCCTTCGTCGAGTAAGCAGCTCCTTCCTAGTGCTCCGGTCATCCCAACTAACACGCGCGCGCGCGCGCCTGCAAGACGCATCGAGACGTGCATCCAGCGCTACCGCGCCCGCCGCCGACTGGGCGCCTCGGACCAGACCTTCAACAAGTACCTCTTCCTCGGCGGCATAGACTCCACGCCGCGCATGTTCGGCGGCCATGTCGACGCCGACTTCCGGGACATGACCCCGGAGGAGAAGCGGGCCGCGACCGCCGTCGACACCGTCCACGTGGCCAACGGCGGCAGCCGCTTCTACAACGACGGCGACCGCGCCGGCTGGGACGTCGACTTCGCCGGCGTCGCCGCCGGCTTCCTGTCCGAGAACCTCCCGGCGATGACGGCGTGGGACTACCCGCAGATGGGCAAGGCCGTCGGCGTGCTGGAGAACTTCCTCACCTACGTCCTCCAGCACGACGTCTGTCCCGAGCACGACGCCAACGTCAGGGATGCCCTGGCCGTCTGCCAGAGGGCCAAGGTCGAGCTGCCCCAGACGCACCAGGCGCTCCTGCGCTTCCCCGGGGAGTTCAACCTGGCGCTGTCGGAGCTGTTCTGCCAAGACTACTACTTCTTTGGGGAGGGCGAGTTCCGGAGGCCCGTGGACTTCGCGCCCGAGAGTGTTGTCAAGGTTGCGCTGTCGACAGCAGGAAGTCAGCAGCAGTACGAAGCAGTCATGGAGGGCCTGGCCAATAAGTCCATCAAGGTCGTCGGCGAGGAGGAGTGCAGCATGCAGATCGTATCGATCCATCGCCCGAACGCCGAGTCGCGGAGCCTCGCCCGTAGTATCGCGCTGGACAGAGGTGGACCATTCGCGCCCATCGGCTCAATGGTCGCAAAACCGTGTCTGATTGAAGACGGTTTCGATCGCGGAGACGACTTTGAGCTTTCCGAGGAGGAAGAGACCTTCCTTCTGGACGACGCTATCCTGTCGAGACTCCAACCGGGGTTCAAGCTGCAGCTCTGCGTCTGCGAGCTCAACGTGGGCATCAAGTTCATCAAGCAGGCTCGGCTCGTGCTCGTGGAATGGCACACCTTTCTGCCGCAGAACCTCATGCTGCACTTCAAGGAGCCCGTGCCGAACGACCGCCCTCCCCCGTCGGCCGCAGCGCCCGAGGTCGGAGGTGCCCCTGCCAAGGCGACCGAGCAGGCGTCGGCAGAGTCATGATCGCAAAAAGCCGTCGTGACGCCGTCGTGACATTCGGGATTCAGCAGGTTGGTTATGGGTGTCAAAGGAAGCATTAGTAGTTCAGCATTGCAGAGATATCGTGGGCGGGATCGAAGGACGGCATTTCAGAAAGAATAGATCTAAATGCCCCCCTATGATTGAGGGGAATTCTAGGAATCTAACTATATGGGTGATGCAATGAACAATTCGCACCAATGTCTCGCGTAAACTTCGTTGCACAGCGTATTAACTCGTCAAGTTTCCCTCCATACCCCAGAGAGTTAAGCCGTTGTCTCGTTCGATGAAATTCCAAACTCCGCCCGTAAACAAGAAAATTCCGAAACCAATCTACACGAACCAATACAGCAACGGCCAGACGTTTGACGGACCAGCCGAAGAGGGAGAGGAAGAAAAAGACTTGGGGATAAGCCTCGAGGGCAGCCCGCTCGGGGGAACCTCGACACTCCCCAAACTGTCAGGCTACTCTAATCGCGAGTCTGGATTTTGTTGTCGCCGGCCACGACCTCGTGGTAGCTGGGCGGCGGCACGGCGCCGTCGCTGCTGCCCTCGCCGGCGCCCTGGTGCTGGTACTGCTGAGGCTGCTGCTGGGGCTGCTGGGGGTGGGGTCTGCTCGAGCCACCGGCGGCGCCGTTGTTGTTCGTGGTGCCGTAGCTGACGTTGCCCTTGCTGTTGTGCTGCGAGGGGCGGGGCTGCTGCCGGGGCTGCTGGGTGTGCGGGCCGTTGCCGTTGCCGTTGCCGTGGACAAAGACATAGGTGACGCGGCCGCCCTCGCGGTCCTGGGGAACGGACTCGTACTCGTAGTCCGGCTCGGGGAACTTGGCAATGATGTACCAGGCGTGAATGAGGCCGGGGATCTGAGGAGGGGGAGGGGTTGTGTTAGAGACGGCGCGAGAGAGGAACGGGCAAGAGGGGTCGGCAAACGTACGTAGCCTAGGAGGCAGAGAAGGATATTGATGAGGGAGTCTGCAGAGCAGAGGCCGCGCTTCACCCAGACTGATCTCGCGTGTTAGCAAATGGCCCCAGGTATCTTCTTGGTGGGACGTCCGTCGCAGGCAACGGCAACGCTGGCGCGCGCGTGCCGGAGTGGAATGCGGTGCGGGGTGGGGATTCGGGTAAAACGTACCGGGCAGAGGCGGGAAGAGAACGGCTAGGAGGCCGAGGAAGATATCTGCGGAACACATTGCGATGGCTGTATGGTATATTTTTGTGAAAAAGGTTGAAGGTGTTGAGATGCGTTTGAGGGGCGGGGGGACTTTTACGCGTAAAGGGTGTCGCCTTTTGAAGATGGGAGGCGATAGTGGAACGGGCCTGCAAAAGTGACGTTGGCGTCGAAGGGCCTCCGGTTAGAGGTCAGCAGGTGCAGGCAGCGACGGCCAGTGGGCTGTGGCGGAGCTGGGGCCACAGGAGGGAGGCGTGGGGACTTGCGTAATGGTGGACGTGTGGGGGAAGCAAGGGGTGATGATTGGATGGCGCGGAGGAACATTTAGCCGATGTGGAGTGATCCCGGGTCGGAAGTGGCTTAATACTGCGTAGGGTTCCTGGAGGCGTTAGGGTGGACCCTTGGACCGTGCAGCTGGATGGTTCTGGACTTTGCATCTCAAGTCATGCGACTGAGCTTCTTTCATAGCTAAACTACAGAGTCGATGGTTTACAGATAAACATACGGTTGACGTTACACTTCAGTTCTGCTCTCAGTTCTACGAAGTCTGCTACCCTTGTTGCGACTCTCTTTCCACCCATTTCCTCAACATCGAGAGACAGACGGACAGCAAGAAGACTGAAGATGCTGGCAGGCGATCGGAAGACACGAGAGAGGACAGGAGGAATAGGAGCACAGTTGGGTTGGTACTCTCAGAATTTCCCTTGTTAAACTCTTCTGGGTTGAGTTTAACAAATACCATGAATTACTCGTACTCGATTCGATGCCTTGTAGACTTGGAACTGGATAACATGAATTGGCATCACACGGCGTAGAGCTTCGCTTCGCATGCAGGAACACAAGACACCTGCAACTGCAACAGTGACACACGCTTTGGATCGAGCCCCGCCAAATTAACCCCTCCCCTCGCTAGCCGGTGGGGAAAGCTCCTGCACGGACCATTCCAGCCCTGTGATGTCAAGCTCCATCTCCAAACATTTAGGCGGGCGCGTCTCAGAGCATTTCCACGCGCCAAATTCCAGCGTCGACTTTTTTGATTCTCTTTTTGATTTCTTCTCTTGTCCCCTCCCCTCCCCTCCCCTCCCCTCCCCTCCGCAGGACTCTGGTGGAAGTGGTCGCAACCCAATCGCTCAGATTAACCCCCCATGATCAACAGATAGCCAACATGTCCATCCCCGGTTTGGGCCACCTTGTGGCGCCAGTACGTTCGTTCTCACGAGGCCTGACCCTCTCCCCTTGCTCGAGGACCTTGACGACCTGAACTGACCACCCGCCGCCGCCTTTTCGCAGCAACCGACGTCCGCGAACCAAACCCGCACGATCCGGCTCCAGCCCTTCTGGGAGTGGCGCTTCGAGGTCGCCTTCGACACCCACATCAAGTTGAAGCTCCTCTCGGGCACGGCGGAGAAGGACGGCACCGAGCTCGCCCTGCATCACGCCTACACCCTGGCCGGCGTCAAGTCCAAGATCCTCACCCTGCAGGGCTGCGAGCTCGAGGTCGAGGGCGGCCTCGCGGGCGAGTCGCTGGCCGAGTACGCCCGCCCGCAGGACTCGCCCGCCAACTCGGTCCTGAACCTGCACTTCCAGCTCACCGCCATGCGCCAGCGCGCCGCCGCCGACCGGAGGGAGGGCCCGCGCGTCGCCGTCTGCGGGCCGCCCGCCGCCGGCAAGACGAGCCTGGTGCGCACCCTGGCGGGCTACGCCACCCGCGTCGGCGCCCAGCCCCTCGTCGTCAACACGGACCCCAAGGAGGGCATGCTGAGCCTGCCGGGCACCCTGAGCGCCAGCGTCGTCGCCACCGTGCTCGACCTCGAGGCCGTCGACGGCTGGGGCACCACCCCGACGAGCGGGCCGAGCCAGGTGCCCGTCAAGCTGCCGCTGGTCTACTACTACGGCCACGCCGACGCCGACGAGGACCAGAAAAAGTACCAGGAGCTCGTGTCCAAGATGGCGGCCGCGGTGACCTCGAGGTTCGGGCAGGACCCCGACGTCAGGAGCTCCGGCATCATCATCGACACCCCGGCCGTGTCCGAGAAGAACAACGCCGGCATCGACGTTCTCGCCCACGTAGTGGACGAGCTCTCAGGTACTTTTGCTTCCCCCCTCCCGTCTCGCGCTGTTTTCTTGCTACTTCTCTCCCCCTCCCCCCTTCTATCTGAAGCTGGGCGTCCGTCTAGTGCTCTGCCAGCCTCAGCGCTGACACTTTATCAGTCAACATCATCATCGTGCTGGGCTCGTCAAACCTCAACGCGGAGCTGGTGAAGCGGTTCTCGACAGAGAGGACCAGCCTCGGGGAGCAGTACAGCATCCTCCTCCTAGACAAGTCGGATGGCGTGGCTGAGCGCGACGTCGGCTTCACGCAGCAAGCTTGCGAAGCATCGATTAAGGAGTACTTCTTCGGCAGCATCGGCCAGACCCTCAGCCCCGCTACGCAGCAGGTCGATTTTGACAGCCTGGCCATCTTCAGAATAGGCGACTGTGAGCATTCCCCGTCTGTTCGTCCAATCGGCGGGCCCTCCCGCGCTGACACCCCCAGACTCCATGTACGGCAACGCCGACGACGGCCTCATGCGGGTCGACCCGGGCCAGCTCATGGCGCACTGGACCCTCGCCATCGTCTACGCCTCGGTCAGGGACTCGCCCGAGGCCATCAGGACGGCCAACGTCATGGGCTACGTGTACATCGCCGACATTGACAAGGAGAAGCGCAAGCTGAGGATCCTGGCGCCGGTGAGCGGCCGGCTCGGCGACCGGCCGCTGCTGATGGGCAAGTGGCCGGAGCCCTTCATCAACCTCTTGGGATAGATTGGCGCACCACACACAATGATACCACTTTTTTGATTGTTTCCCCTCATTGTGGCTTGTTGTTTGAAAAGTTAAATGGATATTGCTCACACGCTTGCTCACTCCCAAAATCCTCCAGTAGAGTTGGTGTCGGGTCCCGGATATGAACCCCCCCGTCCAGAATCTTGACGAATACCACAATCTATTCTCCGGCTCTACCATGACTTAACACCCGCTACTTCAATCCCTCAAAGTAGTAAACTACTGCTTCGGTATGATCAAGATTTGAAAGCAGAGAATCAAACTAAACCAACAAACAACACATGCAAAAATGTAACCCGATGAGAGGCTGTGCCAATCGCGGTGAGGATTTGAGCCTCACGCGGGGGTCGAACCCGCAACCTTGAGATTAAGAGTCTCACGCTCTACCGATTGAGCTAGCAAGGCGAGTTATTGATGTAATTGTTGAAGACAGCGGTCGGTTTGTGGCCCTATGGATGGAAAAGCAAGTGGAGTGGGCGGGCTCGCGTGGTCAGGTCAGGGTTGGGCAGTTTCGGTGTGTCCGAGAAATCTCGATGGCTTCTTGTCGACAGAAAATTTCCTCCCAATGGCTGCTGTCTCCCGAAAAGATGTGGGCCGAACCGAACGAAATCTTTGGGGGGGGGGGGGGGCCGCCCCGGCCCCCCCCCCCCGGGCCGCCCCCCCCGCCCCCCCCCCCCCCCCCCCCCCCCCCCTCACCCGAGTGGAGGCCCGTCGCCCTATACCCCGGTGCCCCGTTGCAAAGGAATCCACCCGGGCCACTCCCGTCTTTTTCGGCTCCGTCTCGAGGGAGGGCGTTTTACCAACCCAACAGACCCGCGGCGCCATCCATGCATCCTCTATGCGGCCGACGGTTTCCTTCCGTAGACCACGATCCTACGCCGAATCAGCTGGCTGTAGAGGAAAAAAGTTGGGCGTACGAAATAAACAGCAAAGCAGAAAGACTCACATGGGCCAGTAGGCATGGATGCTCCGATCCCCGACGTCCTTCCTCGCCTGCGCCGCGAGCACGTTCACCTCGTCCGCCTGCCAGTCCAGCCCGCGCGTTAAGGCGGCCATGAGGAACCCCTGTAGGCCCGTCGTGATGTTCTCGTAGTTCCACGCCCCGAGCTCCTTGTACCGGCTATCGCGGGGCCACGTGTTGCTGGGCCACTTGAAGCGCACCTCGGCCACGTCGACGAAGCCCGCGGCCTCCATCATGGGCTTGAGGGCGTCGAGGGCGACGAAGGCCCGGTTGGTCTTGGCCGCGGCCTCGCCGAGCAGTTTCATGGACCGGTGGAGTGCGTGATCCTCGGTCAGGGTGCCGTCGTCCGAGAGGGGGAGGTCGAATTCCTGGAGCTCGAGCCAGCCGCCGGGGTTGAGGTGTCTGTAAAAGGTAAGAGTGTGTAATTCTTTGAGGGGAGGTATGTGGTTGGGCATTACTCGTATGATTGACGCAGGTACTCCTCCCACTTACAGATGCTGGAGTTCATCATGCGGCTGTGTATGTAGTCGAACGGTCGCGTGTAAGTCCAGCTATCCTCGATGTCGTCGACCTCGAATTTGACGTTGGGCGGGACACTGCGCGTCGGCCTCTGTTAGCCAAGGATCTGCCAATACCGATTTACTCCAGCTCAGCTAGTGCGTTGCATCACTGACAACTGCGGCTGAATGGGCGACAGGTCGACGCCAATGACCTGTGGGCATGGGTGTCAGATCAACATCGGGCAACGCAACACAGCGAGGGGGATACCAACCTCGGCTCCAGAATGATCGTCGCCGTAGTCCATGGCCCAGATCCCCGTGCCCGTACCAAGGTCCAGCACGCGGCCGACCTCGGCCTCGGGGGCATTAGGAGGTGACAATCCCAGCTTGCCGTCCAAGGAAAGATCGAAGATGTGGTGCTGCAGATCTTTTTTTTTTTGTGGAAGCATTAGCCAGACCCTATGATGATCCAGTCGTCTGGGATCTGGTGACAACGCACCTAGCCTCTCATTCTCCTCTTCGTCGTTGGGGAAGTGGTACTCTTCCTGGCGTCAGTGAACCATTCGCGTAGTTTGCCAATGTCATACATGTGACGTACTCCCATCACGGTATTTATGGTACGTGCGGCCGTTCTCTTTGCGATAGTCGAGAATGGAGCTGTTCAAGCTGGAGGTCGAGGCTGTGCCGTCCTGTCCCAATCGTCAGTGATCTGCGCCTCTGAGTGGGAGAAGGCTGGCGCCCGAGGTGTCCTACGGCCCCGAGCGACGAGTCGTTGTCGTTGAAGTCGTCGGGCTCCACTACGACATGCTGCGTTGGGGCAGACATTGCGAAAAAAAAAAAAAGGCGCAATCGATATCCGGACACAAGATCTCTTCTGCGTAGTTGGACAGGAGGCGGGGGGGGGGGGTCAAAGCACCACGACAAGCAAAGATGTAGTCTTTCGGGAGCAGATGACTAGAGCTAGCGACGAGCAAGCACTGACTGACTACCTTCGTCCTCGTTTTGGAAGGATTGACATTCTGATATCACTGTCCAGGTACTTTGTGGAAGCTCCCTGCGCTATAAACATGTCTTGGTCTTGGCGGTACGCCAGTTGACTACCGGTACCTTACCAGGGCTTCGGACATCGGAGGGGCTACCGCCGACGGTTGCACATTGGCTCCGTTGTGTCCCGAAGCCAGGTCAGGGTACGGTACATATTACGTACAGGCATGCTTTTGGATGGGTGCTGGATGGCTTACAGCCTTGACCCGAGGGGAATGGAATGGCACTATTCCGTACGAAGCATTGCCGACCCGTCAACTGCCACACCACGGTTTCGGGTGGGCTATGTTGGGGATTACCTATGCATTGCTTTTGAGACGGTGAAGACTAGTCATCGAGATTTGGTATGTGATGAGGTGCGTGGCCCATTACTCGTGGAAGCAGAAGAGGAACAGGACGACAGCCGATCCGATGGCTTGCGTGGACGAAGGGGAGGGGGATGTTGCATGTGTCGTCCTGGAGAATCGATAAGATAAGAAGGATTAGATAAGCCGCCAACAGTCGTGGGTCACCATCCCTTGAAGGAAGGAGCCCTGTGCTGCGAGGAAAGTCAATTCCTCGTGGCAGGCGGCCGCTTGGTCGTTTCTCGAATCTTCACAAACTCTGTTGATCTTTTGACGTTGAACTACATGCATCGGCGCATCTTGAGAAAGAAACCCCTATTCTTCTAATTTCATCCGAGCAGAACACAACACATTCGGCTTGCTGGTCATCCCGACCGATCCTCTCCATCCGGCAGGGGCTTGACGCAACGGTACCCGAGATGAATCCTTTCAAGGAACCCCGTCGAGGTGGCAAATGGCCGCGTCTTTGCGGTTTCGATACTTGCAAGCGAGGCTTGGTCCCGAAGTCCATCTCTTTTTGGGAGTCGGGAGCTGCTGCGAGGCGGGCCAAACACCCATCCGCACCATATCCTCAGACGATCCATTCTCTCACATGTTCCCCTGAAAAAGATGGGCTGGCTCTCGCGAATAGGAGAACAATGCTCCAACCTAAAACCGGCCAACATCGGAGAGGCCCTGCCGAGCTGACTGTCTGCGCTGTTTCGCAATGCAATGCCTCCCACGGTCAAAACGAGGCAACAGGCGAATAAGCAGCCAGCGCTGGTTCCCATCTCTGAGCTTCTGTGAAGATGGGGAAACTTGGATCGTCGGAAGATCGCACCAAGGTATGCGAACGAGATGCTACTACTAGCTGCAGAGCCCGCTCCACACGGCAGATGTTCAAATCCGCGACAGGTACGGAGGAGCGCGTCAATAGTCCTGGCCCAGGGGCTTGATTGCGTTTGGACCCGTTTGCCCTTCTCCAATGTTTCGTCCATCCGAAACATTCGCATGACAGGGTTGGCCTCGCTCGAGGCCCAGCCTCCAACATCAGCCTCGACAACCTCACTGGTCGATTCCACGCCATGCTCGCCGTCATCGGGCCATCTTCAAGTTTCGACGCCCTGGGTTGCCGAGTGGCGAGTCCAGCCTATTTGGTCGACTTCCACGCCGTCACACCAGCCTTTGACGTGTAGTCGAACCGTTGCTTAGCACGGTGAAGAAATGTTACGGAAACGTGACCCTGTGACAGAAATGCATCGCATCTTCAGCTGTTCTTGGTTGACAGACGGGAGTTCCAGCAAGCGCGGACAACCTTGATAGGCTTCCAGCAGTGTTCGGATCAGATACTAGTGCTACTTGACTTGAGGTGAATCGCAGTATTTAGGAAGACATGTCTCCGCAACATCATACTTGAAGCCAACCCGAAAGCATCATCACCATCATCCACCTTGCATCCTTCTCCCATTTTGTAATAACTTGTTGGGTTTTTTCAATCCTCTTCTTTTCTTCTTGTTATTCTTCTTCGTGTCCTCCTCTCCTTCTTCCAACTCCTCTTGTCAACATGGTCCGCCTCTCATTCGTTGCGGTATTGTGTAAGTATTGGCCACCAAGCCCGGCCACCTGCCATAGTCACTAACAGTTCTCAGTCGCTGCCACAGCTCTTGCAGTCCCGAGCCCCCTGACACCGGATCCTTCGGGCGAAAAGAATGTCGGCAACGGCCAAGGTGCTCAATTCATCGGTGGAGCCTGCCTCAACAGCCAAGACTGCGCCTCGGCCTGCTGCGCAACCCTGAGCGGCGCAGGCATCTGCTCCGGACTCGGGGCCCAGTTCCAAGCGGGCAAGCAAGGGTGCGGCTTCGGCGACGCCGGCGCGGCTGCGGCTCCCGCCCCTTCACAAGGAGGCGGCCAGACAACGTCGTCAATGGAGTCTACGGCGGCCAACGCATCATCCACAGACACGGGCGCTTCCAAGCCGCCCAACGTTGGCGCGGGTAACGGGCAACAGTTCATCACGGGACAGTGCTTATCAGACGCCGACTGCGCTTCGGGATGCTGCGCCGGTCCCAAGGGCGCCTGCGCCGCCAGAGCTGTTGCTGAGGAGAACGGCAAGTCGGGCTGCGGCTTCACCGGTGCGGCGGGATCGTCGGGTGGTGGTCGTGATGGTGGTGGAGGTGCGGCCGCCGAAGATGCGGCGCCCTCCGCGCCTCCTCGGGCCGCACCGTCTGCTGGCGGAGGCTCGTCTGGCGCCAACCAAGGTGCCGCAGGCTCTCAGAACGTGGGAACGGGCAACGGACATCAGTTCATCACCGGCCAGTGCCTCTCGGATGCGGACTGCGCCTCGGGATGCTGTGCTGGCCCCAAGGGCGTGTGTTCTGCGGTGGCTGTTGCGAATGCAAATGGAAAGACAGGGTGTGGGTTCACTGCCGCATGATGCGAGGATGGTGGGGGTGTGTGACAAAGGGCGGTTTACGAGGCTCATAGTTGAGGCGACGGGCAGATGGATGTACTTTCTCAAGATCTGAAGATTATTACTCTGGCATCGATAATGACTGTATTTGCTTTTACTTTTTTCCCCAACGCCTTGCAGTTTTTCCAATTTTGTCCCAAATCTTTTCGTAATACAAATACGTACATGACTTTTACAATACGTCTTACTGTTGTTTTCGCTTTAGGAGCTGATGCTGGGAGGATCAAGGAGACGCACAAAAGGTAGGCCGAGGCCCCTATTACTTTAGGTCTCCTGTTATTGTTTTACTAGCGGGTGCAGCAAAGTGGCCCAGTGAATACGATGACAATGCTAGAAAGAAAACAAAAGCCAAGAATGACCACGGAGATGGCCCGATATATGCCATGCATAAGAGCATGTAACATACCATTAGAAGCTGAACAGGCCGCTGCGACGCTTGCCGAGCGGGTAGATGATCAGGGCGCTGATGAAGAGGCCAACGGCGATGCCGATGGCGATCTGGATCATGGAGGCAGCTACGTTGAAGACGACTGTGTTCAAGGACTCGCCTTCGGCGTAGTGGACGGAACTGGTGCCGTTGACGGCGTGCGTCGAGTTCGTGAGCGCGTTGGCCGTCCTCAGGCCGCTGAGGAGCCCCCCGGTGGAGGCCAGGCCCCCGGGCACCTGCGTGAAGATGGCCGGGATCAGGGTGGCGGCGGCGACGCCGTGCCTCAGGCGGGAGTAGAGGTTCGCCAGGACGCCGACGGTGAGGGCGCCGAGGGTGTTGGCGACCTGCGGGGCGGCGCTGAAGCGGAGGCTGCTGAAGTAGTTGACGACGTAGCCGGCGAAGGCGACGAGGAGCATGACGGGCATCTGGCGCCACTTCGCCTGGTAGAGGATGCTGATGCAGAGGACGAAGAGGGGGACGAAGATGAAGGTGTAGTAGCCGGGGATCGGGTCCTTGCAGCTGGTCGTCGAGACGGCGTTGCTGTCGAACATGCCGTAGAGGACGGCGCCGATGGTGATGCCGAAGCCGAGGAACAGGGAGTAGATGATGGCGTAGACGATGCGGATCGAGCCGGGGACGATGGCGCGGGACTGGAGCTCGAGGGCGGAACACACTGGGCCCCATCAGCCGTCTTGTCCTAGGAGGTTACAACTCATGTGGGGGGAAGGGGGGGGGGGATGGAGGCAACGGTGTGAGGAAGAGGAGGAGGGGGAGGGGGAGTTCACTTACAGACTAGGTATCCGGGCAGAAGCATGACGATGCCCCCCTGAGCCATGGCGGAGAAACAAAAGAGCTCCCCGCCTCTGATGCTCCCGAAGGCGCGGGCCAGGAAACTTACCAGGACGGTGGCGGTGACCTCGAGCACGTTGCTGTACAGGGACGAGTTGGCGGCGACGATGAGCTGGAGGAAGCCGACGAGGCAGCCGAAGAAGAAGCAGAGGGGGAGGTCGATGAGGCGGGCGCCGAAGGAGAAGGGGGCGGCGGTGGCGCTCGTCAGGCCGAAGACGAGGACGCGGACCCAGGCGTGGAACTTGTCCCTGGCCTTGACGAGGGTGTCGAGGCGCTCGATGCCCTCGTCGACCGAGACGACGTCGTGGATCACCTCCTTGTAGACGGCGTGCGTGTCCCGGAGCTTGCCGAGGTCGATGCCCTGGGCGACGCGGACGATGCGCACCTCGGTCGTGTGCGTCGACCGGTCGTCGAACGAGACGATCATGCACCCGGGCAGGTACAGGAAGTGGCCGTCGATCTCGAGCACCTTGGCCGTGGTGCTGAGGTACTCCTCGAGGCGGTGGGTCGGGGCGCCGAAGAGCATCAGCGCCTTGCAGAGGGTGATGATGTACTCCTGCCTCGACAGCGTCTCGGCGATGTGGATGGTGATCTTGGCCTCCTCCTCCTGCCTCTGCAGGTAGGCGCTGATGCGCGAGTTGCTCGGCGTCCGCTTGTGCTTGTTGTGCCGCGTCTTCTTGCCGGCCGTCTTGCCGTCCTTGCCGGCCGCCGCCTCCTCGGGCGACTCGCCGCGTTTCTGGGCCGTGGTGTTGGGGTTCGCGAGGCGGGCCGAGGCCTCGATGAGGTTGACTAGCGTCTCCTGCGACCGGCTCGCCTCGTACCACTTCTTCTTGGGCGTCGTCGGGGTCGCCGTGCCCGAGTTGGAGCCGGGCGTGCTGGTGCCGGAGAGGAGCGGCCCGCCAAAGGAAAAAGAGGTGAAGGAGTTGCGGCGGCCGCCCCCCTGGATGCCGCCGCCGGCCTGCCCGTACTGGCCGCCGCCCGATTCCGCGGGCTTGTACAGCTTCAGGAGCTGCGAGAGGACGCTGCCGCGATACTCCTTGGGCGCGGGGACCGAGTACACGCCGTCGTACTGGCCGTCGTTGACCTCCTGGAGGAGCTGGTCGGTGGCCTTTGCCGCCTCGGCGTCCTGGGCGTTGGACGGCCCGGGGTCGCCGTCGGACTTATCGGCGAGGCGCCAGGTGTGGGCTCTCACAATCTTGTACGCTTCATCGTTGAGGGCAGCCTGGTGCTCGTGCACCTTGCGTTCCTCGGCGGCGGCGGCGGCGGCGGCGGCCTTGTCGCCGTTGATGAGCTGACGGGACTGGAGGTCCTGGAGCGGGATGTACTCGGCGGTGCTGTCCCTGGACCCCCCGTTCTCGGGCTCGCTGGTCGCCGTTGTGGTGGCGGAATCGATCGAGTCCCGGTTCTCGCGGGCCGGCGAGCCCAGCTGGACGTTGGCGGCCATCTGACGCGCGCGTTCTTGGGCGGCGGCGGCGGCGGACTTGGCCTCTTGGCGCTCGGTATCCTGTGACGAGCGCGGCTCGTCCTTGGCCAAAGTGGCCACGGTCGGGATAGAGCTGCCCGAGCCCCCGCGCAGGATGGACGGCCTGGCAGGCGGTGCTGGTGCAAGCTTGGGGGTGGTTGGGACCAGGGGTGGTGATGGCGATGAGGGCTTGACGGCGGCCGCGCTGCTGTTGAACCGAACGCGGCCTTTCTCCTTCTTCAAGGCGGCTGCAGCAGCTGCGGCCTCGGCTGGGGTGCTCGACCCGGCCGTGTCGGAGCCAGAGGTCGGCTCAGATGGTGCGGCCTCGGCCGGTGCAGCTGCCGCTGTGACTGCACCAACGCCGCCGGGATCCAGCTCGGGGCCGGGGTCATCGTCGGGAGAAGCCTGTGAGGATCCGACCATTGCATCGACGGTCAGGAACGGGCTTTGGCGTCGTTTTCTCCTGATACTCGGCTGTAGATACGGAACCGGAGCCGTACGCGCACGTAAGGGGAGAGAGGAGAGAGGAGAGATAGGAGAGAAGGATATCACAACAAAAGTCTGTCGAGCTTGTGGGCAGAAGTGGATCGTGGGGAAAAAGTATGGGGGAGGTTGCTTTCTTTATAAGTGAACCGGGCCGGTGGTTCGCGAACGTCGGCAGATTCGCCTCTCGTCCCGGACACTCCGGCACCTGGGAATCGAGCACCTGGGAATCCTAGGAATCCTAGGAAGAAAAAAACAACAACAACAACTCGTATCCATGTATCCATCAAAAAACCCCCACTTGGGCCGAAAGCGCTCCAGCACACCAGCAGATCGAATTTCCGTGGAAAGCACTAGCATGCCTTGCGTGGGAGGAGACTCGTCCGGGCACCGACTTCTTATTACCTAACAAAATCGGGGATGCTTGCCATCTTCCGCCAGGGATATCCCTTTCTACTACGGAGTAGGTATTACGTACATAGTACATACGATGTGTCCTGCCACGGCCTTGGCTGACCAATGTTTGGAGACTCGAAAACTATGTGCACGTCGTTATCCGTTTCCGGTTTTCGGTCCAACTCCTTGCTGGTACGAGGCAGTTTGAGTTTGGGTAGAGACTGATGAAGCGTGTCATCGGTCAAGATCACAGATCATACTAGTATAAGGTAAGATGGCTACAGAGATCCAAACTCAAAAAACTCGAATCACCCTTAGGGCTATCCCGAAGATCCCACACAACCAACTGGTCTCTCTTCCATCATCCATGGTAGGTGTGGTTCGTAGGGCCCCCGCGCGGAACCACCCGATTCGCTGTAACCCTGCCGTCATCCGAGCCTGGCCAATCAAAGAGCCTTTTGTGTCAGGTACCATAAATATCTGCCATGTCAGGGGTTACATTTTCCCAAGGGTGTTGCCGTAATTGCGACCGGCTCATCGAGAACGACAAGTCCGGCTCGGGTGCAACGCGTACCTAGAGTGGCTCCCCAGGGGCCTAGACTCTGGGAGGACTTGACGATGGACTGAGGTCATGAGTGACATAACCCTCCCCTTTGACCTCGGCCCCCATACTCGTGGTTCTACGAGTCATGTAACTGGACCATCACGGTCCTGGGCTGGTAAAAACAAAAAAGGGGTCCAGACCTTTTCATTGCCTGTGTCTTGGCTATGCAAGAGCAGTTGGCAACAATTTCCCCAGAATAGACCAGGCTTAGATCCCCGCGTTTCCGAATCGATCAGTGTATCTATCATATTCAGACCTCTTTGAGAAGTAAAAACAGCTCAAGTACGCATGTTCGTTGTTCACCAAGAACATCTCAGGTTATCCCTCAAGACATCAAGGTAAAAACATCTTGTGGGAGATATGCTCCATGTGGATCGAAACTAGGTCGTCCAGGAGTTGAAGCTCTTCCCAAAACAAGGTAGCGAGAACGCGTTTTGTCTCCATCGTCAGTCCAATACCGGAAAGGTCTGCCATGGGTGATGCCCTTGAACCATGCAGAGCAGACATTACTAGGCCAGGCCTAAAGGAGGTGAGCGATGCAGCCCAACCGTAAGCGTGGCGGGAGATTTACCTTTGGAGTGATTGCAAATTTGATTCTTTCGCAATTCCGAGAGAGCACGTGGATGCTTGACAACGCAAACGCAATGACGAGAGTACTTAATTTGAGTTTGCTTTTCTGGGCCAAGCTGCACATACTATGTAGGCAAGGTCGGGATTCGGCATTGGGAACATGGCCACAAATTCCGACCGATTTCAACATCATTACTACTAGCCGATGAAGCCCCATCATCCAGCACATCACAAATATTCATGGTGATACAGGTATGGCTTGATCGTCTAAGAACAGATTCAGCGCTCAGCCCGCATAGATGTGGCATAAGTCTCGGCACGGCCACTGCATGAGTCGTCTATAAAGTCAAAGCTGATTAAGGCACAAGCTTTGAACAAAGCTTATGACAGATCATATCAGTGTCAATGACAACTCTAGATCGATCGAGAAGTAATGCAAACGGCCGAGGAGCAGAAGACCCAAGTTGTGGCCTTCATATCTCAATGTTGGCTGTATTATGATTCTATAAGTGGCCTCCTTTACGCTCTCAAGTCTCTACGAATGTCATCGTCAAGCCCGTAAACCACAATCACTTTTCTTCATAGTCCTCAAAGTACTGGACCCCCGATGTAGTGCGTACACACGCTCCTCATCTCGGACTGACCCGAGAAGCATGCACTTCGCCTCGACGTTCCCATGGCTCGTCCCGGTCCCTAGAAAAAGCAAAAACGTAACCGACTACGAAAGACACGGCATCGGGACACGTGCAGGCACCCCCGGTTCGGCGCGGCCCAATCTCGCCACCAACAACAAAACTTGGATCAGTGGAGAACGTAGTCGCGGCAGGGATTGTCGTGATCGAATAGCGGTGACAGAAAGGAAGTGAACACCATCAAACGACAAGTGGCGGTGAATATTGGCCGCGGGGTTGCGCAACATCGTACCACGTCTGCCGTCAACTGTACTCTCAATGTGATGTTCTGAAGGTGGATCGCGGTCCGTCTCCGTCTCTGCATGCCTCCTTGGGACTGAAAAGTTTTCTCGACTCCATACAGATGCTGACGAAATCAGAGCCGTTGAGGTTTACTATGGGAGCGAAAGGTCTTCTAGTTGAGTGAAGACTATCCTTGGACTAGGAATGTTGACTTCCAGGTGCATCGGGCACCATGCAATGCGAGCACCCGTGTATGAATATTGACACTTGTGTGATAAGTACCTCGCTCGTGATTCTCTGTCTCGGCACATTAGCGGCCCGTTATGATATCGTCCGCAATCTTTTCCGCCAGCGCATACACGGCAGACTGAGGATGCCCCGGGAGGGCAAAGGGGAAAGTGCTTGCATCCGCCACCCTCAGCCCCTGAACGCCAAACACGCGCCCGCGGCTGTCGACCACCGCCTTGCCAGACACGACATCCTCCTCCTTGCCCATGGCCACAGTCGAGACCGGGTGCCATACCTGCCCGGCGTTGGCCCTCACGTACTCCAGGATCTCCTGGTCAGTCTGCACGGCGCCGCCGGGGAGCGCCTCGGGACCGGTCTTGAAACCGGGGGTGTTGGCCACGGGCGAGGCCCAGGCCGCGCGGAGACGCTTGACGGCCGCCACGGCCAGCTCGACATCGGCGGGGTCTGAAAGCCAGTTGAGGTTGATCGCCGGCTGGACCTTGATGGACGCCGAGGAAATGGTGATGTTTCCGCGTGAGAAGACGAGGGGCAGGTAGGCGGCGAGAGTTCCGCTCGTTTCCCCCGGGCCGGTAGAGAACGAACCCGCGATGAAGGAGAGCTGGGGCCAGTCCGAAGGGACGGACGCGAGCTTCTCGCGGGTGGACCGGGTGAGGTTGGCGAGCGTGGAGTTGGGGAGACGCTCGTGGGCCAGGAAGCCGGCCGCAGAGCTGTAGGGACCCGTTCCGGACTTGAGATACTCGTCGACGAACCCGGGGTTGAGCGCGGGGTCGTTGGTGAGGGACTGCGCCGAGGGCGTGCTCACGGGGTACGCGACGAAGATCTGGATCGGGTCCTGGAGATTCTGTCCGACGCCGGGGACGTCGGCGACGACCGGGATGGAGAGCGCCTCGAGCTTCTCGCGGGGCCCGACGCCGGAGACCTGGAGAATCTGGGGAGAGTGGAACGTGCCGGCGCTCAGGATGACCTCTTTGCCGGCCGAGAGGACGTAATCGACGCCGTGGGTGTCGACGCCGACGCCGACGGCTCGCGTGCCGTTAAAGAGGATCTTGGTCGCGAGGGTGTGGGTGTAGACGACGAGCTCCGTGTCCTCGATGGCCTGCCGGAGGAAGCTGCTCTCGCTCGTGGACCGCTGCGCCCTCCCGGGCTCGATGGTCGAGGGCACCCACGCGGCGTGCCCGACAAGCTCGCCGCTGCTGAAGCCTTTGGGGCTGATGGTCAGCCCGAGGCCCTGCACGACCTCGGCGAGCCAGGTGAGCGTCGGGTCGACCCAGTTGTTCCACGAGACCTGCAGCGGACCCCCCTCCTCGCCGTAGTCGTCGTCGTCGAACCGCACCGTGGCATTGGTGTTCCGGCGCTTTCCTTCGTCCGGCGGCGTCAGGTCGACGGAGCGCCGGAAATACCTCAGCATGCTCCCCCACCGGAACGAGTCGTCGCCGACGGTGTCGGCCCAGAGGTCGTAGGAGCCCTTGGTGCCGCGGGTGTACGACATGGTGTTGATGGCCGAAGAGCCGCCCAGCGTCTTGCCCTGCGCGTAATGGACCCTCCGGCCACCCGCGCCGGGGATGGGCTCGGAGACGAGGGACCAGTCCATCAGGGGCTGTGGGGTGAAGCCCGGCGAGGGGTCGATGAAGGCGATGCCCGTCAGCGAGAGGAGGGGCACGATGCTGTTGTTGCCGTTCTCGACCTCGTAGAGGCCACCGGCCTCGACGACGGCCACCGAGGCGGAGGTCGCGGCGAGGCGTGAGGCGAGGGTGAGGCCTGCGGTGCCGCCGCCAACGACGACGTAGTCGTAGCTTGCATTGCGTCCGGGGTAGCCGAAGGCGGAGGAGGGGAGGCGGCCTTGGGCAGCGGCGAGGCCTGCCAGGAACAAGATCAGAGCTTGCGACAGCATCGTCAGATTGGCTCTGTTTGATTGACACGGGAGCAGAGGTTCCTGGTGTGCCGGACGCGTCTCCTTCGTCGATGGTAGCGTGAAGCTCCCTAAAGGCAACGTCGCGAGTGAGGCGATGGATTCACCGTTAAGTAACCCCCCCACCCGGGAGGCGTGATGATCTCCCATCATCACACGCGGGGATGATAAACGAAGACAAGGGTTGATTGCGATGGTGGGATCGCTCTGCTGACTGCTACACGCCCAGGCGAAAGCTTTCCTGAATGAACCCTTGGCGATGAACTAATTGCCTGGGGTCGAATTGAGAATCTCCGAGGTCGGCTCGAATTCCATAGTTGCATCGAACCTGCTCATGCTTTCAATAGTCCTTTGCACCCGCAGTCGGCTGTCAGCACACAGCACAGGATGGGGACATGGCCCTCGGCTGCGTTGTGACATCTTTGGACTCTGAACAAGTCTAAGAGAATGCCGGCCGCTGCCTAGGGGGGTACAGTTCGGGGGGGGGGTATTCTAAGTTCGGGGGGGGGTATTCAGTAGGTAGAGCAGAAGTTTAGGGGGGGGTTTTCCTAGTAAGGCGAAGTTAAGGGAGGGGTATTAGAATTATAAAATTAGCTATATAAAGCATAAGTTTATAAAGTATAGTATTATAGTAAGATAAGTTATACTAGTATACTAGTAAGATATAGTTTAAATACTTACTAAATATAATCCTAATATATACCTTATATATATAGGATTAAGTTTAAGAAGATAAAGTAAAAAAGTAGTAAAGTATAAGATTAAGTTATATTCTTAGTACTTACTAAATATAATCCTAATATATACCTTATATATATAGGATTAAGTTTAAAAAGATAAAGTAATAAAGTAGTAAGATCTATTAGTAAAAGCTATTAGTATATTATAGCTTTATATATATAAAAGAAAGTATACTTTTAATATATACTAAGCTATAACTTACTATATCTTAAGTAATTATTTAGTTTTAATATAATAGATAATAATATAAGTAATAACTTTAGCTTTTTAATATTATTATTACTTACCTATTTACCTAAAGTCTCTAATAATAAAGATTAAGAAGATAATTCTAAATACCTTAGTCTTAATAATAATATAGAAAGTAGTAAAGAAAAACTAACTAATACCTAGTATATACTAAGTAGATAGATAAATAGTATAAGACTTCTTCTTAATTCTCTTATATATATAACTAATAATATCTATAGGATAACTAT
>JASUDE010000374.1:20006-47359 GCA_034509685.1 Colletotrichum cereale | reverse complement strand
AAAAGTACCGTAATATAAGCTATACCCAAAATAGTAGGGGGGTATACGTTAGATACCTTACAGGGGTATTTAATTTCGGCCGGATACCACGTACGAATACGTCCACCGCCCCTTTCCTCCACCGAACCCCCGCCGCACTAAAAGTGTGGTTCCATGGCCCATACCCAGCACATCCCTTTGGCGTCCGTTATCTCGAACTATGGCTGAAAAGCGTGGACGACGGACGAGAGATCGGTGGTCGCCTGCCATTGCACTTGTGTTGAATCTGCTGAATGTATGAAACTGTCATTCTAGTTCAGTTGTACGAACAGTTCAAGATGCTAAGTGGTGTACAAACAATAGGTGATGACGAAGACACAACGAACCGTGCCACCACTCTCCGAGCATGGATCCACGACCCCCTCCCCCTCCTCCCCTCCCTGGATGTTTCAATGCACGGAATTCGGAACTGTGGAGTGCCGCCAACCAAATGAGTGGACAGGCGCATACGATACCAGCCATTCTTACTCCGCCAGGGGCAACTCCTCATTATCTCAGTCTCTCAGTCACGCAATAGACCACAAGTACCGAGTCAACGGAGCGACATTACGCTTCATCTGCTGCAACAACGCGTCTCGTCTCGTTAGGCATACCTATGCCGGGATTCCATCCGCCCTTTTCAGCTGTCCACTCCACTCACTTGGGTCTTACGATGCAGTGTAAAGTACGTTTGTTTCCTCACAGATCACCTCCTGGCTCTGACCATTGTTGCTAGCCTTTGGCCCCGTACTTTGTCGATTGTGGGGACGCGTATGCGTGGGTGATGGATGGCAGCAGGATGGCCTGAAATCTCCATGTGCTCCATGTGGATTGAGTTTTTGTGTTCTTCACCATCGCTTGGCTGAATCGATGCGCTGCGACTTGAGAGTTATTTCCCGCTGTAGCATCCTTACTGACTTCATCGGCAGCATGTTCCCCCAGCATCGGGATTGGTTATTGCTAGAACGAAGCCATCGCTGGGCAGAGTAGACAGCCCTAACCGCTCGAACAATTACCATTCGTTCCGTGGAAGACTCGGCCACATGACCACGCATCTCACGCGAGAGCACTCAACATGCTATGCTGAGCTGTCTGCACAGGGGCTTGAGAATAAGGAGGGGGCCTGACTTGGATGAGAATGTAATCGTATGAGCACACAGCTTGGACGTGGATGGTAGTCCATCCTTGGGACCACTATGACTTTCCTGAGGACAATGCCAGTTCCTGGGTAGATGTCTCTGTCCAGCAGCACAAGACTTCTCGTCTCTCGTCTGGTCCACAGAGAAGCCCTCACACGACAGGATCCCAGTTGCCATGAGCTCCCTTGACAATGCCCTCGATCTCCGAAGTCACCCATCCGCCATAAAAGTCGCCTGGCTGCGGCTGGACGGCCTCACCGTCGACAAAACAGTCCCACGGATCAGCATAGAACGACAAATGTCCCTTGATCGCTTCGAAGCCTGGCGTGGGATACTCGTAAGACCAGATACGGTTGGACACAATTTCCGGCTCCCCAGCGGACAAAGACCTCGGCGGCGTGATGGAGTAGTAGGTTGCGATACCTTTCCACTCGCAATATGTGGTTCGACGCGTCGGGCTCAGTGGAACTTTAACCGAGGCCGGCGGAAAATAATACGCTGTTACTGATGTTAGAAACAGTAGTCGCGGTTATTTGTACCTGTCCAAAGCAAGGTTGGAAAACAAACTAGGCGGATGATGTGTTTCCAGCATCCTGTAAGCATCTCGGGTATCTGCTACCACTTGACCATTCCATAGGATCTGCAAATGCCGAGATATCTTCTCCAGCAAGGGCGGTCGGGGAAACGTCTGCACATTCATCCTCGTTTGCGCTGCCATTATCGAAAGTTATAGTTTGTTGTCCTCGAACAAAGCTTGGCCACGAGGGAATCGGAAGAGGGAAATGTTGCAAGCCAACCAGCAGCCCAAAGACATATCCAGAAGACACCGGGCAATTCAGAAACGCAGCAATACGGTGCTTTAATATTTGCCATACTCTCGGTGTCGACCTACGGGTTGCTCCTGCTTGAAAGCATCATAGACTCCGGCACATCAAAGGCCCGATGCCGAAGCACAAGTGGTGTGTAGGCGTTAGTGTTATCCCAATGTGGCTGAGCTATTCATGGCTGGTGAGGTCACACAAACTGCCTGAGCTTCAATTGGGCTTGGGTGCGTCATGCTGTGGCGGTGCCCCAGGTCTGCCCCACCCGGCGCAGCCGTCAAGAGCCGTCCACGGTCTAGGCAAGGCATCACCGATAGCTTGTGGTTGGTTCCTGAACACTACATCTCAGTTCGATGACTTTCCACCTGAAAGCCTAGCAAGACCTCATAGCATCGCCATATGGCCTACCACGTACGCTTCTCTTCTTAGCAACCGCCTTGATCGTTCAACATCTCACACTACCCAAAGATTCTCAGCCATAGATCGGCAATACCCTCCTTGAGTACCCCGCCACTCCATTAATCGCGCCCGAAGAGACATCCATCCAGCCACCATGTCGAACCGAGCCCTTGCACGAGATATGCAGGTAGAATTCCAAGCTAGGGTATGTCAGAAGAAGCTCGAAGTCGTTGCGTGAGGGGAATATTTGCGCGCGCACCAATAAACCGCCACCGTCCGGTTCGCTTGAATGACCAGATACTGACACGCCTCAAGTTCCAAGCGAAACAAGCTCGGCGGGAAGCACAAAAGGCTGCCAAACAAGACCCCATCCTAAAGAAACAGATTCAGGACGTAAGTAATTGTTGGCCCATCGGCATGGCCGCTATTTATTTTAAGCGGTTACTGATGATGACTTCTTTTAGTTGCTGAAGAAAGGCGAAACGGCAAAGGCATATCAGAAGGCCAAGATGCTCTTGTCTAAGCAGGCCTTGGCTCAGCAAATGGACCAGATGGCAGACATGGCTGAGCTTTCTGCCGCCCAGATACAGGCCAACAATTCGATGAACCGCATGACGCACATGATGGGCCAGTCATCCCGTACCATGTCCATAGCACAGAAGACTATGAACCCCGAAAAGGTAAGTCAGAAAGCTTGGGCAGGGTGATTTCACGTGTGTCAGTTTCGCTGACATTAGTGTCCCTTCCCAGACCCTCGTTACCCTTGAGCAATTCAAGCAGCAGAACGAAGAGTACGCCGTATCCAACGGCATCTATCAAGACGCCATCTCGCAATCCACAAGTGCACAAGTATCCGAGGATGCCGTCCATGAGCTCCTGGGCAAGTTGG
Source organism: Colletotrichum cereale (assembly GCA_034509685.1). Taxonomy (NCBI): domain Eukaryota; kingdom Fungi; phylum Ascomycota; class Sordariomycetes; order Glomerellales; family Glomerellaceae; genus Colletotrichum; species Colletotrichum cereale. The sequence goes on along the minus strand of JASUDE010000374.1, from coordinate 44,093 downwards.
CGGATGATGCAGGCGTGCAGCTGAATGCGGAGCTCAATAGTGCAACACCGGCCAAAGAAGAGCTTGTCTCAAACGAACCGACTGCCGAGGAGGAAGACGCCTTGCAACAGAGATTGCGTGCTTTGAGGGCTTGAGACGTGGGGTCTAGAGCATTATTGATTTGAGCAAGCCGGGATGGCATCACTCTTTTGGACATTATGACTTAGGCGTTTTCTGGTCGCAGGCACGTATACGATATGCATATCTTGTACAGAGACGGGCTTATGAAGGAACCTGGTATTTGACTTAGCAATAGGGTGAACCCCTGCGGCGCATGTAGAAGGGGGGTTTGTCACTGGCAGTCTAATCGACAAGTACGACTCATTGTTCAATCCGCCGATGCCTATCCTCTTTTATTTCATTATTACCTTCCATTGCATGATACCTCGTCCCTGGCGATCGTGTCAACTACATGTATAGACTGGCAACTGCTGTGATGTCCCGCTTGATCATTTCCTGTGCCGTTTGCATCTTCTGGTATAGCTCCGGATCCCCAATGATTCGAGCAGCATTTTTCACCTCGCGGCATGTCTCGTCAAGGCGCGTGATAGTTCGCACAATGGTGCCCTCCAGGACGTCAGTCAAGTCGGTGATGTTTTTAAAGCTCATGCCTCTCGCCCACTCGTATACAACTTCCATCAGGCCAAATCGGGGCCGGGAGATGAAGTCATTGGAGTCATCCGCAGACTGAATGACTTGGTGGAGCGTCTGGACCTCGTTGACCTTCTCGCTAATGGCAATAATGGTGTCCTTGCCTCGCTCAAGATTGCCCGTCAGGTTTGGTTGAGTATCCGTCTTTTCCTGGAACACAAAGGCTGACAGCAGGGCCGCAATTTCGGCCGGTTCGTAGTCTGCAAGCACATTGTCCAGGATGAGCTCTGTTAAGACAAGTTCGTCGCCTGAGTGGATTTCACAAGCCACTTTGCCCTTAAGCTGGATCCTGGCACTCTCATCAATGAACTGAAGCTGTTTCAGCACCAGAATTCGTTGTTCGTAGTCAGGTAAGAGTTGGAGGTTCTGGTCTGACAGGGAATGTCGCAGTTGAGAGATGTGTTCCTTGATAAGCCACTGATCGTGGCACATGGCAAACTAGAGTCGACGAATTAGTGGCAATTTCCTATCGTCTAATGGCAAACGCTCATCCACTTACGTGCTTCAAAAACTGAGGGCAGGAGAGCGCCGGTGAAGATGATGCGGTGATCTCTGCTTCCTTCCGCTGCTTCATCATCTCCTGGAATTGAAGATTCTTGATTTTTGATAGGTCCATCTCGTCCCAAAGGTCATCCCATGACCGGCAGATGGAGTGGAGCCTGTCCTTGGCTTTTAGGTACTTTTCGCCGCTTTGAAATATTTCCGGCACGATACCCTTGGTAACATATCTCGTCAGACATTCGACATCGCTTAGGAGCACATGTAGAGTCTTGATACGTATGTGCTTCTTTGCCTGTGGCAGTGGCGTAAAATGCTTGCGGAAGGCCGGAATGAACGGAAGCAGGTCTGTCGAATCGCGAGTCTCTCTCATCAGTCTGATCTCGCACACATGCAAAGTGGGACTGCCTTGAGGACCTTTGTTGCTCGCGCCGTCAGATAGCAATATACCAGGCGTGCGGATGCCGTCTCTGTTGTACACAATCAAGCGCGCCTGGCTGAACATTTTGCGACCAATTGGAATTCCAATAAGAGACTTGTATACTTCCCCCGTAAGCTGCTTGTAGTCTTCCGACGCCTGGTGGCATTCATCCATGCAGACGTCGCAGATAACACAAGAATCACGTTTGATCTTGGCCAAATCGGCCTCTGAAAGCTTGACAGCCTTTTCGTGCTCAGGAAGTAGCTGCTGGGTGGCGTGTTCCGAAAAGCTTCGCTTAATCATCTCTTCGATTTTGAGAGCCTCCACCCGAAGCAGGTTAAGAATCATGTTGTATGTGAGCCGGAACTGAGACCTCAGCTTTGATGGATCTCCTAGAATCATCTTTTGAAGGTCGGCAACAGGCGGGGCCTCATCTCCCCCTGGAGGAACGATGATCACCGAGCCTACGGTATCCAAGCCACGACGACCGGCTCGGCCCGCCATCTGCGTGTATTCACCTGGGAGCAGGTTCCTAAACGAGTGGCCATCGTGCTTGCGATATCCAGAGAAAACGACCGTTCGTGTCGGCAGGTTGAGACCCATGGCAAAAGTCTCCGTAGCGAACAGAACCTTTACAAGCGTTTGGGCAAACAAGATTTCGACAATTTCCTTGACGATGGGCAGTAGACCCCCGTGGTGGACCGCGATACCCCTCGACAGTAGCTCTCTCAGTCTGATAATCTGAGGCAGAGCTCGATCTTCAGGCTTTAGTCTGGCGATCGACTTTTCAATCGTCATGTGGATGGCGCTCTTCTCATTGGCGGTGCAGAAGTCTTGGTTACTGAGCGCGTCGGCATTCTCCTCACACCGTTTTTTGGAGAAGACAAAGATGCATGAGGGAAGCAGGATGGACTTCTTGAGGAACTGAACAAGATGAACCCAGAGGTTCTTATCTTGAGCGGCCGAGGTGAAGCCACCCTGCCGACCAGTCCTGCCCATGTGCCCTGGGTTGTGACTGGCACGCGGCGCTCCGCCGCGGCCTCTCTGTTGAAGACCGCCGCCGCGCGGGCCTCCACGCTGTCCGCCACGCTGTGCTCCTCCCCTTTGAGCCCCTCTCTGGCCACTTCCGCCGCGAGGCGTATTGCTCGGCTCTAGAGCTTTGGTCTTGTCCTTGCCCTGGATGGCCTGATTGGCTTCTTTCCAGCCTTTCTCGATGAACTTCTTCTCTGAGTCCACAATCTTGTGAATGTTCTTGCCAGCCCAGAGGTAATGCTCTAGTGGAATAGGTCGTTTCGGGGTAGAAATGACATATATGTCTTTCTGCTTGGTCCTTCCAACCCATGATGCGAACTCGTAAGTGTTGGGGACAGTTGCAGACAACAATATGAGTGTGACATGTTCAGGAAGCATGATAATGACTTCTTCCCAGACAACGCCGCGCTCAAAATCATTGACGTAATGTACCTCGTCGAAGATAACAAACTCGACATCTCGGATCAGATCGGCTCCTCTGTAGAGCATGCTTCGCAGAATTTCCGTCGTCATAATTAGACAACTAGCCTCAGGGTTGATTTGGACGTCGCCCGTCAAGATACCAACCTCCTCGAATGTCTGGCGGAAGTCTCGGAACTTCTGGTTGCTCAGGGCCTTGATGGGCGATGTGTAGATGGCCTTGGTCATGTGCTTGGAGGCAAGAGCAATGGCATACTCAGCGACCACAGTTTTCCCAGCTGAAGTATGCGCGGCGACGAAGACAGAATCGCCGCTTTCGAGATGGTAGATGGCCTCCTTCTGGAACGTATCCAGCTCAAACGGCCAGTCTCTTGCCATATCGGGTACCAATTCTCTGAAGTTCGTGATATCTCTGTCGATGTCCACCATGTGGGCCCACTCCCGGCCAGCCTTCCGGGCACTGGATGTCGCTAAAGCTCCGTGTGGCTCTAGAGCCGGAAACTCGACCGGCAAGATAGCGTCAATGTCCTCGCCGTCGTTTTCTTCTGCTTCCGACTCAGCCTCGGCCTCGGCGCCAGCCTCGATATCAGCCTCCCTCTCTCCACTGGTTTGCGCATCACCCTCTGCTTCTTCAGTACTAGACGAGTGTTCGGGTTCCTGGTCTAACTCTTGTTCAACAGCCCTGGCTTCATCTTCGTTGGTCTTCCTGTTGATGTTGATGCCGCGGCTAAGCCCAGGTGCGACTTCGAGAAGGCTGCCCTCGGTCCCAAGTTTGATAACTCGCTCGAGCTTGTTGGATGAGACTGCGGTTGAGTCTCCGCCGCCAGCCCGGTGAACCTGGTCCTCGAGGGCAGCAGTTGCCTCGATACCATCCAGGCCGCCAGGTGCAAAAGGAAAGAAGCCGGCAGCTCCACGAACGAAGTCAGCTCTACTAGCAGGCTTGCGTAGGAAGGAGGTGGAATTCTTGGCGGTTGCGCTATTGGCGGGCACAGTAACATTTCTGTAGCCAGTCACTCTACCCTCGAGACCATGTCGCTCAAATCGCGTCACAGTCCGGGTCTGGGGAGTAGAAATCTTGAAAAGCTCCGTGTAATCGACAGGGCAATCCCAGCGCCTGAAGGAGACAGGTCAGTGCCGTACAGCCATTTGAGCAGAGGTTGTTTCGGCAGGGAAGAGGGCTTACTGCTGCAGTCGGTTGAGCCACGCGGGCGATAATTGCGTAGACGGTGTGAGAAAGTCATTTTCCAGGTGAGTCTTGAGGTGAGATGCTTCTTGCTTGACGCGTTTGCGAGGTCGCTGCTGGAACAAAAGGTCATCGATGTTCGAGTTGGGATGGTCCGTAAGATGGAGACCTTGAATGGCCGTAGCCAGATCAGAGGCCATATTTGACGACGGCGGCGAGCTGCTGGTGGTCGCCTTGGAAATGGTTCGTTGCTGAAGCAAGGGCCAAGGCAATGGTTTAGGTTAACGGTCACGACGGTAGAAGGAGAGTAAGGTAGGAGAGGTAGGGCGGGACTGATGACGGTGTGCGGGGCCAAACAGTGCCGCAGTGCCCTTACAAACGGCTGCCTTAGGTAAGGTGTTGCTACTACGTCGTGTATGCCATTTTGTAATAAAAAACCCGAGCCTAAGAAGAAGCCCTTTTCCATTCGACACGAAAAAGTGTTACGTAACGTTCTAGATCAAGTCGGAGTAGTATGGCAATACAAACTACATAATTTTAGGTTCGGTTGCTGGAGGACAACAAACAGAAATGAAGCCTGATGGAACCATAACTTCTGGCTTTGGGTTAGAGGTAAGTTAACCACGCGTTCAAATGCATGTTACAACTGGACCCAGCACGGCTGCCATACGAGCTGGTATTGCTTCCCTTCTGGGTCGAAGTCCGAGACGGAGGTTGGCGTCTGACTGCCACGTATTCCCATGGGTACATACGGAATGAAACCTGTACTTCGCCACGGACAATCTCGAAGACACATTGATCAATGAGCCGGCAAACCAGGTAGGTAATGGCCACTGGTAAAAGAAACTACGTTGACAGTTCCACATCGGTGCGTGAACATTCACATCTAGTCGTGTCCTCAGGGTATGAGATGTGTATATGACAACTGAGCAACATACAAGTACAAGCTTCTCCCCCAAGTCTACCAAGCCTAACAGTCCATTATGAACCGGCTTCAAGCCGGGGAGCTCCATAAGCAGCCTGCCTACGCCCCGTCTCCTCTCTGCCACCTAGTGCAACCTTCTTACAGACGCAGCATCTTGGCGACGTAGTTCTCGATGATCTGCTCAGTGGGGAAGCTCATCTCTTCGAGTCCCTGGGCGTACGGGGTAGGAACATCGGCACCTGTGACTCTCTGCGCGGGCGCGTCAAGGTAGTCGAAGGCGTACTCCATCGTCAGAGCCAAGATCTCGGAGCCAACACCGTAAGCGGGAAAGCCAGACTCGACGGAAAGGAGGCGGTGGGTCTTCTTCACAGACTTGACAATGGCCTCAACGTCCAAAGGCTTCACGGAGCGCAGGTTGATGACCTCAACCTCGACACCGTAGTTCTTCTTCAGGTTTTCCGCAGCAACCAAGGCCTGACCAACACATCGGGACAAGGTAACAATGGTCAAGTCCTTGCCGGTGCGCTCAACCTTGGCCTTGCCGAAGGGAAGGACAAAGTCGTCCTTCTGGGCAGCCTCCGACATAGCGAAGGTCTGGCCGTACATGAGCTCGTTCTCGAGAACAACGACAGGATTGGGGTCGCGGATGGCAGCCTTCAAGAGACCCTTGGCGTCCTCGGCGCTCCAAGGGGCAACGACCTTGAGACCAGGGATGCTGCCGTACCACGCTGAGTAGTCCTGAGAGTGCTGGGCACCAACACCGGAGGCGAAACCGTTGGGGCCGCGGAAGGTGATGTTGCAAGGTTGGATACCACCAGACATATACAGAGTCTTGGCGGCAGAGTTGACGATCTGATCGATGGCTTGCATGGCGAAGTTGAAGGTCATGAACTCGCACTGGGGAGAGAGGCTAGTTAGACAATTGATTCTCAAAAAACTTTCAGAATCGCATCAGGATGCCCGGGATTGTGTCGAATATGGTAATTCAGGAGTCGACACAACAGCTCGGAGGATGTCAATATCGCGCTGCAGGCCAAAGAACTTACCACAGGGTGCAGTCCGCTCAAGGCAGCGCCAACAGCAAGACCGCAGAAGCCGCTCTCGGTGATGGGTGTGTCGATGACACGCTTGTCGCCGAACCGGTCAAGCAGACCCTTTGTGACCTTGTACGCGCCGTTATACTGAGCGACCTCCTCGCCCAGAACAAAGACCTTGTCATTGGCCTCGAGCTCCTCAGCGAGGGCCTCGTTGAGAGCCTCACGGACAGTGTAGTCCTTGGTACCCTTGGCATCGGCGTACGTCCTTGACTGCACAGCAAAGGCAGCGGGTCGGCTGACGAACTGGGAGATGGGGGAGGAGCGGAAAGCGGCAGCTCTGGACGAGGCCGCCAGGCGGGCTGCGGGACGGAGGAATCGGGACATCGCGAATTGAGTTTTCGGGGGTGGTTGTAGGTTAAAGACGCGGGAGGTCGCAACGCAAGATAAGCGTGATATTCCCAAAGGGGTAACAAAGAATGAAGGCGATGATTAACTAGAAAAAGAGATAGGAGGTAGACGGACAGTTGGCGGCCTCGGGGTGGGGTTGACGATGGCCAACGACGAAAGTTGAGCGTCGGAGGGAGAGTGATGAGAAAGTCGACCGGGAGCTGTCGAGGGATTTGGCAGCCCTTTTTTTTTTTTGCTTAGCTCTCTGGGCGTTGAGTTCGTTGAATTGCGGCGAGCTGCCAAACAACAGCGTTGGGGAGGCCCTGGGTTCGACGCTAGTCTGTTTTGAGACTGGCGGCTTCCTTTTGAGGGTCCTTACATAATCGACCGAACTTCCTTCGAGCCAATCATGTCCCATTTCAGGAGTTTGCCCCGTCCGAAGATGCGCCAAATTCCAGGTCCGATTTAATCCCGACAAGCTCCGGCGAGTCCAACCACTACTGGCATTGCTGTGTTGGCTGCTGGACGTGCGGCACATAGCGAGTGTCCCTATTGGTCTTTTGCAAGGCTGTAGTATCGGCGTCGGGCTTAAGCGCAGCCTCCTTTTTGTCTTTTACTTATTTTCCTTTTGAGAATTTGCACCCACTGCAACCCGATTCCATCCGAATAGAGAGCCCACCGTAGTGCAACCAGCAATGAACAAGAAAAGGGGACTCAAAGTAAGACTATAGGTTCCGCATGTCAAGAGGAATCTCTTGACAAGGTTACGTTTCAGGATACGTCGTCTTCTCTAATCTCTGATGCTGAGTATGTGGCTGGGACATTTGGTTCACCGAGCTTCTCAACCACTTAATGTAAAGCCCCGTGAGGCTCAAGACACCCAGGTACCTAAACAGGGCACTGCAACAACAAACCTGTGAAGCCTGTGCAAGACAGTTGCTTGTCATATCTCGGACTGAACGGATTACATATAACAAAGGAAATAATTTGGTTGTGCTGCTGGGTTTCCGTCATCCCAGACCGGCCCATCCATACGCATAGAGGGACAGTCACAACGCCAATCAGTCAACTGTGCTTAGCAAAGGGCAATTGAGTATGGTTGAACAAAGCTCCGCAAATATTTACTAGTCATTCACATCGACAGTACTCTTAGCGGTCATTTCTCAATAGCAAGCATCTCTTTGGCATTTCTTTGCCGGTTAATGCATCTAGCCTTTGTATCATGACCCACCATGACACCTCATCGAAGCCATCTATGGCAATCATTCCTAATTACAATTATGATACTGATATAATACTCATATTACGAGTAACACAGCCATGGACTCCCTTTTACAGTTGCCAGTACCACCTCGCACCTGGTCGCTGGCTCTACCCATTTTCCACACGTGCAATAGGCCCTAGTTGGCGGGCTTCTTTCCAACCATCAGGTACATGGGCGTGAACAGCCGCTCCTTGCCACCAGCAACGAGACAGTCGGCAGCCCATGCCAAGCTATCGGCCGTCTTTTTAGTACCAGCAGGAGCAATCTTGATGGCCTCAAGACCACCAACAATGTTGTGCATCAGGTAGCGCCCCAGCTTGGTCATTCGCATAATGGTAAAGACATCGAACACAGACTGGATGTACTTCAAGTCGCCCGACAGAGGCCAGTACCATGGCATAGGGTCAGGCCTGTCGGCAAGATCCTCGTGGTGGAGCATCTCGAAGCCAGCAGCCTTCATGGCAGCAAGACCTTCCGAGACTTTGCACATGTTGGAAATACCGTCGCCCTGCTCGATTCCCAGGCGGATTTCGCGGTGGGCCAGGTTGTCGTTGTCGTAGTTATCCGTCATCAACCACTCGTAGACGCCGAAGACACCGCCAGGCTTTAGCACGCGGAAGATCTCGCTGTAGATACCCTCCAGACTAGGCGCGTGGACGGTAGCCTCAATGGCATAGACGGCATCGAAAGAGTTATCTGGGAAAGACATTTGCTGCGGGGCGCAGGTTAGAGATACCAGTTCCAATAGGTGTGTTCCAGTTGATTACGTACCATGAAGTCTCCCTTAACGAATTCAAGTTGGTTGGATAGACCTTCCTTCGCAGCGTAGTGGGTCGCTCGGTCAATCTGGTAATCGTTGTTGTTCAGGCCAGTAACGTGGCAGCCGGTGAACTTCGCGATTTCGCGCGCAGGTCCACCAACACCACACCCGACATCGAGGACCTTCATGCCCTCTTTGATGCCAACCTGGTGGGCGAGGTAGTGCTCATGACGGGCAATGGCCTGGTAAAAGGGCTCGCCGTGGGAGAAGCGACAGAAGTGGAAGGACTGGCCCCAGCCGTACTCATACAAGTCGGTGGCAAGGTTATAGTAGCTACAATATAAAAATTAGCCACATGTTACCAGAGTAAAGAAGATTATGCGGGGCGTACTGTCTAGTCAAGGTCGCGTATTCGGCAGTTCGGGCCTAGGTCGAGTACAGGTCAGCTTCTGGCGCACAATGGTTCAGAGTGGTATAGAAAACACGAGCGGGCAAGACTCACTGCGCGCTCCTCGGGAGTCTCGTCCTTGGCGGCCTTGTTGTCCCAGTGCTTGAAGTACTCATCGACAGCAGCCTGCTTAGCATCACGGCCTTTGCTGAACATGGCGGCGATACCACCAGCGGCCTTGGCACTGCTACCATGCAGGGCCTTGTTGAAATCGGCATCACGAGCGTGGTTCTCGCGCTCGAGTTTGGAAGTCGTTGAGGAAACCATTGTAGCGTTGGCGACGCGACGGAAGACGAACGGTGTGATAGAAGGGTAGAGAAACGCGAAAAGTTGAGAAGCAGAGAGTGTGTGTTTGCGTGTGAGAGAGGGAGAGGGAGTGGGAGAAGAAGAAATGGGAGAGATGGGGGTCAACCAAATAATCAAGTCGGTAGGATGGCAGAATAGACAATCAGATGCTTTGCGCGCAAGAGAGCGGGGGTATGGCCAGGGTTCGTTTTATTTTATTCCAATTTCCGTACGGAGACGGATACAGTCAAGAAGCGGGAAAAGGGGACAGCGGGCGGCAGCGGTACTAAGTGTCTCCGTTGCCATGTCAAATTTCCTGTGTCAACGGTTACGACCATTCCCGCGCATCCGTCACTCTACCTATCTCGGTCTCCCGTTTCCTTAACCACCAGAGTGGCAGAGCCTAGAGGGACGGTATCCACTGCCACCAGCAGAAATGCAACTACCTATCACATCCGTAGGGGACCCCTGTGCTAAGATAGAGAAAAGGGAAGGGGGAAAGAAAACGCGGAAGGCAAAGCTGCCCGTATAGGGGTCCGCCAAGGTCTGTGGCAATTGGCCAGTTGGCCAATGGTGGTGATTAATAGAATTGCATAGCTTGGTTGAGCAGGCGGTGACTAGCTGAACATGGGCATGCCGACCAGGGATGTCCAATCCGAATACGAACTCGAGAGAGCCTCAGCCAGTCATCCAGTTGCAAGGTAAACTACCTAACCTCGTTGCAGTAGCAATATTCCCAAGTCGACGGTAATTAAGCCAAAGGGTACTAAATTGTTTACGATACCGAATACGCAGCACCTGTCCAACTACCTACCTCGATCAGGTATCGAGTGCTCAAAACTCGTTCGAGCAAGTAGACGGAGGCCATGCCATATTGGGGCGAGCAATCGGGTTTTGAAGCAGCGGTGAAGTACATCTAGGTAGCTTTATGACTTCGTAAAAGGACACATCAGTAGCGGGTTTAGCGAGCTCAACAATAGGTAGTTTAGCAAGAGCCACGGCATTTTCCTTAAGCTACCGCTGGGGGCTAGTACTCGGCATCATCGTATCTACAGGCAGGCCAATTCCCTTCAGTCATGCCAAAGCGGTGATCGAATGTACAGAGTAATACATAGCAACCACCACCACTGCCAACCATGCAACCTGTCACACCTCGCCATACTTTCCGGCCAACGGAAAATTCACTTACAGGTCTCAAGCATCTGAACCTGACAATATATAAGCAGCTCCGGGGGTTGGGCAGTTGAACGCTGGTGTGTAGGTACCTAGGTAGGTAGTTCTAGGGTACGGTACGTATCTAGCTGGACCATAGGTCGCTCCGTGTGGCACTTACATCACGTGAAGATAAGAAGGCTTTTGCGCCACTGATACAACTCCATGCCTACCACGCCTTCGCGCCCGCCTGCCTGTACAGCAATTGCCAGCCCCAGTTGATCAGCCGGATCAAGGACATTTGCTTGCCATACCAAAGAATTTCACGACACTTTCTTCAACCACTCATTCAAACCCCCGTCGGACTTACGACTTTTGCCGACTTCCAACCCCAGCGAGCTTCGCGGCATCGAGGCGCAATGCCACCTCAAATCAAGCAGGACCTGAACCGCTCGGGTTGGGAATCGACCGACTTCCCCTCCGTTTGCGAAAACTGCCTGCCCGAGAATCCCTACGTCAAGATGCTCAAGGAAGATTATGGTGCCGAGTGCAAACTAGTAAGCCCACCTCCCGCTTTGCGATTATTGCTTATTTTTTGGAATCACTTGCTGACACAACGCGCCGCAGTGTACGAGACCTTTCACTGTCTTCAGTTGGAGCGCCGATCGAGCCCACGGTCGGAAGAAGCGAACAAACATCTGTTTGACCTGCGCGCGTCTGAAAAACTGCTGTCAGGCATGTATGCTAGATCTCTCATTTGGCCTGCCTATCGTCGTGCGCGATGCTGCCTTGAAGATGGTGGCTCCCGGGCCGTCGTCCGACATTAACCGCGAATACTTTGCGCAAAACAACGAGCGCGCCATTGAGGAAGGTCGTGCAGGAGTTGAAGAGTATGAGAAGACGGATGAGAAGGCCAGGGAACTCTTGCGGAGATTAGCGGCAAGCAAGCCTTACTTTCGAAAGAGCCGGCCCGTTGAAGGCCTCGACGAGGTTCAAGCAGGCTCAAGCTCAAGTGGTGGACGCGGTGGTAACCCGGCTGTGGGTGCCGGTGTTGGTGGACCTGGTCCTATCCGGACGAGGGATTCGAGAGCAGCAGCAGCAGCTGGAGCCAGGCCTGGCAGGTCGAAGCAGGCTTTCCCGAGTGCGGCCCAGCTACCCCCTGGTCCGCAAGACTGGATGCCGCCCTCCGATAAGAACATCATGTCCCTTTTTGTCACTGGCATCGAAGACGACCTGCCCGAACACAAAATTCGCGAGTTCTTCAAGGCGTATGGCAAGATCAAGAGCTTGGTTTGCTCGCATATGTCGCACTGTGCATTCGTCAACTACGAGACAAGGGAGACGGCTGAGAAGGCCGCTGCGGCGTGTCAAGGTCGAGCTGTAATCGCAGGGTGCCCTCTGCGTGTTCGCTGGGGAGTTCCCAAGGCCATCGGCACCATGGACAAGGAGCAACGGTCACAGATGCTCATGGATGCACGACGAGGGCAGGGAACCTCGCGCGGGGGAGATAGAAGAAGCGGACGAAGGCAGATAGCCGGTAGTTCTGATGCCGGAGAGGATGCTCAACCGTCAACTGCCCAGGTGGTTGCTCCTCCGCCGGGTGTAGACGATGGTCCAAAGTACGCTAGTCTTCAGGGCGAGTGATCTTGATGGACGACGGAGGCGAATTGCATTTCATACGGAGTTGAGGAGCTCATAAGGATTACCTGGACATGACGACCGGGACTTGAGGTTGAGTAAAGGGCGATATCGTTCGTCAGGGTATCGTAAGATTGATTATACAAACAAAATACAAGCATTTCTGCTAGGCTACACAGCTTTCAGCTTCAAGACTATTCGAGTCCCTCAACTGCAGCCACACCCGCCCATGGTAGCCTTTCCGCTGCCGGCTATCTTGACAGAATCGTTGTCGCCCCGCTCGGTGTCCTTGTGAATGCGCAACTCTGGGCGGTATTCCTTAGCATGACACGCAGTTGTGAGCAACATCTTGACTATGAGGCAACTCACTGTAGGTGCTAGGTTTGTCTTGTTTACCCTGAACAACGTTTTCCCTCAGGATCTTGGCAATATCTTCTGCTTTTTGGATAGCTTGGCCGTATGCCGGGCTTGTCGGTGCGAGGCTAGCTTGGTCATTGAAGCCTTGACGAATCTGCTGCCTTGCAGCTGTGAGAATTCGGTCGTCGCCTGAAGACAAATCCATTGTCAGTGAGATGCAGTTGTGCAGGTGGAGCGTCTCTCATACCTTTGAAGGCGATCCTCGCGGCGCGCCAGAGGTGTCGATACGCAGGCAGGGACATAATAGATGCAATGATGCGTTCAAAGCTCGATTATTGCACGAGGTTCGAGATGTTTGTCTGCTCTGCAAGACTAAAGGAACGACAGAGGTGTATTCAGTGTATAATATCCAGCGATTGAAGAGCGGTTTGACGGTTGTAGATCAGTCGCGGCATGGCTTCAGGGAAGAAAAGTTACGGGCACCGAAAACGTCTAAAGACACCCCCTTGATTTGTTGCGCTTTCAACGCCCCTACTCCACAAAAGAAAAATTGTGCCCCACGTCTATTGGATTTTTACCCCCAGGTAAACGAAATCCATCCGTTCCCTTTATCCCACGAAAGTTGCGATCCTTTCATCCAGTCAAACAATTCGAACAATTTCGATATGGCTTCTGCAACTGTCGTCGCACATGGCCTTCCGGCTCTCCCCGATGGCTGGTCCGCCGAGAAGGACTTCAAGGCCGTCGGCCAGGTTGCTACTGCTACTCAGCGCAGCCTAGAGCCTGTTGGGCCTCACTTCCTGGCCCACGCCCGTCGGGCCCGTCACAAACGCACCTTCTCCGAGGATGACCGTATCCAGGCCCAGGAGGCTGCCAAGAAGGTCGAAAACGACGACGATGGCGAGATCAGCGAGCCTGAGGACCCCATGATGCTTCAGCGCGACGCTAAAGACTGGAAGGTAAGCGGGCCACCCTCGCTCCGTGTGCTGTTTCGCCCACATGACACTACGACTGACGATTTCCGTGCATCTAGAACCAAGACCACTACCAAGTTCTTGGACTCACCAAGTATCGCTGGAAGGCTCCGGAGGACCAAATCAAGCGCGCCCACCGCAAGAAGGTCCTCAAACATCACCCTGACAAGAAGGCAGCCGCTGGTATTGTCGACGATGACAACTTCTTCAAGTGCATCCAAAAGGCCACCGAGGTTCTTCTGGATCCTACCAAGCGTCTACAGTACGACTCGGTCGACGAGAAGGCTGATGTCGACCCTCCCACTAAGAAACAGCTCGCTAAGGGCAACTTCTACAAGCTGTGGGGCAACGTCTTCAAGGCTGAGGGCCGCTTCTCCAAGACCCAACCAGTACCGGCCTTTGGCGATGACAAGTCTACCAAGGAGGAGGTTGAGGAGTTCTACAACTTCTGGTACAACTTCGACAGCTGGCGGACGTTCGAGTACCTGGACGAGGATGTTCCTGACGACAACGAGAACCGTGACCAGAAGCGCCACACGGAGCGCAAGAACGCCAACGCGCGCAAGAAGAAGAAGGCCGAGGACAACGCCCGTCTCCGCAAGCTGCTTGACGACTGCTCCGCCGGCGACGAGCGCATCAAGCGCTTTAGACAGGAGGCCAACGCGGCCAAGAACAAGAAGAGGTTAGAAAAGGAGGCGGCGGAGAAGCAGGCCCTTGAGGAGGCCCAGGCCAAGAAGGAGGCCGAGGAGAAGGCTGCCAAGGAGGCGGAAGAGAAGGCCAAGGTCGACCGGGAGGCATCCAAGAAGGCCAAGGAGGCTGCCAAAAACGCTGTCAAGAAGAACAAGCGTGTTCTCAAGGGCTCTGTCAAGGACGCCAACTACTTCGCATCTGGTGAGCCTTCGGCCGCTACAATCGACGCAGTCCTCGGTGATGTCGAGCTCGTCCAGGGCAAGATTGACCCCGATGAGATTGCGGCCCTGGCTGGCAAGCTGAACGCCCTCAAGGTTGCCGATGAGATTAAGGGTGTTTGGAGCGAGGAGGTCAAGAGGCTTATCGGCGCCGGCAAGCTCAAGGAAGGAGACGCCAAGTCTTTGGTCCAGTGAAGGGCATGCGGTTTCGGCAAGTAAGGCATACGTCTATCGAGGCATGACACGACTATCTTATGATGGGAGGGGATACAGGAGTACGACACGGTGAAAAGCAATAGAGTAGACAGACAGGAGGCGGCTTTCAATGACGAATCATGTTTCAGCATATTTCTTCTCCCCCTTCCCGAAAGAACATCAATAGTCCTGTCAAACGTGGTATAGTGACTTCTCTGCCTAGGTTTCTCCAGACGTGCTGTGTAGAATTGGAAGTCGTCATGGGCGAGTATATTTTGTGCTGGGCAATACATACTACCCGTGGCGAGCACTGCGCAATAGCTTAAGATAAAGTAGGTACTGAATGCTACAGCGAAGCCACATAATGGGCGGTTGCCTTCATCACTCGTACAAAGATGGCGGAAACAATGCTACCCCATGCTGGTTGCTTGGTAGGTGTAGGACGTGTGGCTGCGCACTTGTTAAGCGTACTTGGAGTTGTCCTGCGGTCTCAAGGCAGGTGGATATGCAGTATGATACTGCCTGATACAACTACGAAGGAAGGTAGCGGCTGTCTCTTTGAAGTGAGATGAGGTGAGAGTGCCATCCCGTCAAGTGACCAAACAAGGCAAAGGGCATTTTCCTTTAAGGTACCGGTATAGAAAGGAGTCATGCCACCCAAATCCATCGTTCTTTCTCGCTGGGTGTAGAGTCACTCGAGGTTCGACACTGCGCCAGCCGACCAAAAAACTCGTTTTCTCGGAGAGCAGTTGTAACAAGGAAAGCTCCCAGTCATATTCAACCTCCTCCGTGCTTGCCTCGCCTGGCAGGCAAACACCCACTGACCGACCGCATATCTGGGATTTCCCGACGTCCTTCTGATTTCGACACTCTTCACTTCAGCAACGTCTACAAGATTCGTTCAATGCGGATGCTCCATTGAATCTCTAGTTACTGCAATGTTACTTAGGCTCGACGCTTTGGCAACTTATATCCTCCCACTCCGGAGTAGCGATTATTCTTTTTGACTTCAGTCTTCCGAACCGCTACTGCAACGACAATTCTGATTGGGAACTTTCCGGGTCGGCATGCTGAACATGGATGAACATCCCAGGGGTCACCTTTGGGCGGAGCATGAGACCAACCCAGCACCCGAGGTCATGATCCATTCGGCCCCCGAAGCTATTCATATTCCGCTGAACAATTTGTCAACTAAAATCGATGGCGCCAACGACGCTGGGCTTGTTCATCCAGATGGAGATGTTGCCGTACCGAGCGAGGCGGAGCAGACAAACCAGTCCAGTACAAAGCGTCACTCGCGCCTCTGGACCTGGAAGACGATAATCGGCATCTGTATCGGATTGCTCATCCTCGCCATTGTGATCCCTGTTGTGGTCACAGTGGTTGCAAGTGATCGAGGCCGAGGCCCTGGAAACATCGAGACCACTGCCATTTCGTCAGCGTCTCCAGCTTCCTCCTCCTTTGTCACGTCAACGCCCTCTTCAGCCATTCCGTACCCTTCCTCGACTTTGAGTCCGGTGAGTAACACGTCCCCTGTCGAGGTGCGGTTGGCCATTGCCAATCTCCAATAACAAGTCGCTAACTACCCGATACTAAAGGCCCCCGAGTGCATCAAGTCAAAGTTCGTCAAAGCTGTCAATTGGATCGGTATTGATGAGAATATGGGTGGCTGGAAATTCAATCTGCACCAGGCCAATACCGCTGAGAAATGTTGTACCATATGCCATCATTTGACCGATGACGGATGCAACGGCTGGTTATACATGACTGAGGAATCTTTCACCCCCCGGTGTTCCATTATTCATGGATTTTCTGGTCCGAATATTAACGATGACTGTCCCAAAGGCCGCCCCGGCATCGTCTTTGCAAAGACAGACAACTCGGACAACTATGGAGGACCAGGGCCTTGTGCAGGGTCGGTTCGGGGATGAGTTTGTCTGGAAGGCTCAAGCGAACGACACTCTAATGACAATCAATAACAATTATTGGTAAACGAAGAGGAAAGGGGACAGATGATTGGCACCGCAAACTGAGCACTTTAAGAAGCACGAACACACCATTGGGAGGCCGGGTTTGTTAATGATGCTTGCAGGATACCCCTATAGAAAGCGTAACAGAACTCTTCCACAGCGGCTTTGATGGTTCTCAATGGAGTGTAACAGTAATGTCGTACTTCCAGGACTCTCAATTGATTGCAATAACCATTTCGGATACCTGAGAGGGCAGTGCATGTGATCTGTCTAATCAACCAACTGGGTGAATGCAACGACTTCTGGGAAGACCAAACACAGTGAAGACGCCAGTGTTTGTGAGACCATATTGAACCGCACATCAGAAACAATTCGTCTGCACAGGGAAAAACTTACCGCGAATACCTTTGGAACGTCCGATTCGAGCCATCAGGTGGGGCGTGTACCGCAAGCAGATGGCATAGGCTAGTCGGCGTAACGCCGAGCACACAGCCCGATGATCGTCGTCGATACTACGCCCAGGGCGAAGTCTGCAGAGTCTGTTCCACCAGGAGTTCTCGAAGGTCGCTTGTTACATGGACGTGCTAGCTATACATTAGGCATGCTCATGATTATGCATCGACGTTGTGTGCTCACTCATCTGCCCATATGGCTTTGACCCAAGTCTGCTCTTCGGCCTGCCGACATACGTAACCACACAGCCCGCGCTGCGGCTCAAAGCGAACACAACTCAGGTCTGTGTCTCGACCGAACGGCTCGTCCCATGACGTTGATTTATTCATGCAAGCCACATAGCAAGAGGCTCTCTGACAAGAACACCAGCATAGGCCAGAGCAAACAAGTTGATTATTAACTCGAACCTTAGAAGCAGTCTCTCAGCCCGACGAAAAGAGGCACTGCCTCGCATCTTATTCGTTATCACTGTACCTTCGGTCCTGACTAGGCATGTTCGCATAAGGTTTGGGAACACGCGGTCCTGCTCAGTCAATCCGCAAAACCTAGTCAACGGTATTGCGCGGATAGCTACTCGGATCCTGACTGAGCTTCTCTGGAGACCCAATGGCAAAGGTAGGAGATAGCAGGATACATGCCATTACGTCAAGAGAAAGACTTGTGAGCCATAGCCTACTTCCGATATTCGTTCAATGATAGAACATATAAAGTGCTCGAGATAACCCCAATCACGGCAAAATGTAAGTTCATCCATCATACTCAACCACAAAGAACAACTTCATTCAATAAATCTTCACCCCATATCAATACTGCTTCCCCCAAAATTAAATCTACATCCATCAAAATGAAGACATCGTTCCTCGCTATCTTGGCTGCCGCCGCAGGCCTTGCCATCGCTGACAGCCTTGACGTACCCGACTGTGCCAAGAACTGCGTCAACGATGACATCCAGAAGAGTGGGTGCGCGCAAGACCAAATCAAAGACTGCTACTGCCAGAAAGCCAACGTGAACTCGTTGGTCAACTGCGTTTCTGGGGCCTGCAAAAACCAAAACGACCTGATCAAGGCGGCACAAGCGGCCCAGAAGGCTTGCCCTCAGCTCAACGGTGGTGCCTTTCCCGGACAAGGAAACAACGGCAACTAGATGCTGCTGGTGGACGGCTTACGGCAGCCAGCGAAGAGAGCCACATAGTATTGACGATTGCTTGGCTAGCTTGCAATTTCGACATCTTTCCGAAGGTTCATACTTCAAAGCGCCCCTGCCAACATACTTGCGGAGTTGTCCAGGTTTCGTCCTGGCTTGGCGTGATGGTCAAGGTCTAGTCTGCGGTTTGAGGGGTCACTACTATAGTCGATGGAAGGGGGTTTAAGGTTGCAGAAGATGCGTTGATTGTGTAATTAGTCATGGTTTGTCGGCGAGACAAGGTCCATTTCCTTCCTTGAAAACGTTTTTATACCTTTCTTCTCAATCTAACTGCTCCTTCAAACATATTTTGTGTTGATTTATTGCCTGAGAGTTAGTTAAATCTGTCGCAAATGATCAATCAATCGTTTATTGCCTTCATGGAATAGCTCATGGAGTATACATTTCGTCAGCGTTGTTGACGAGTGTGATTTTGATACATGTGATGTAATCTGCCTCGTGGGCATCATGCGGTGCGCTCGGGATATAGTCCAGTTAATTCTTCTCACAAAAGGGGGATCTTCTTGAAGAGGTCATCGTAGAGTTTGCCAACCCAACCATCTGTCAGGCCTCCTCTTGCTACGATGCCTAGACCACCGGCTGCCCAAATACCTGCTGCTGAAGCAGCAACACCATGCAGCGTCCACCACGATCTCCTCTTGCGCCTCCGGACCTTCTTGTCAACCACACTGGAACCGCTACCGCTCCATCCCATGGCTGTCGGTGCCAGCCCCAGCCACCTAGCTGCGCCCCAGACCATGTGGCCGCAGCCCACCGTCAGCAGGCCGCTGTAAGCGAGCCACGATATAAATGGATGCCGAGCAAACCCGTGCGAAACGAAAGCCAAGCCGATATTGGAACTGTCGCCCTCAACACAAAGTGGGAGGATGCGGTTGATGCCCACGTGGGCAGCAATGAGTGTCGTGAAGGCGTACCCAGATATAGAGATGTAGCTGACAGGTGGCCATATGCGGCCGGCCGAGCTGGTGCTGTTGGGAGTCAAGGACCGGGAGGCTTTGCCAGTCTGAGCGCGATACAAGGCGTACATGCCTGGTGTATTACCACCATAACGCTTGAGATTTTGCGATCGACGGACGAGACGGAGCGCGATGCCGGAGGCAACGTGTGCGACGATGGGTAATGCCACGAGAAGTGGTTCTGTGAGCGATGTTTGGTATATCTCTCGGGACAGCAACAGGTATGTCTCGGAAGCCGGAACGGAACGGGCAATAAGGGGTATTATCGAAGTGTTGGCGACATGAAGTGACGTGAATAAAGGTATCAGGTAAGAAGAAAACTTTTGTATACGTGTAACTAGCAATTGAACGATGGTAAGTTTATGCCAAGATTCGATTCGAGAATGTGTGGCCTGCTGTAAACATACGGTAGAAGATGGTACTATGACCGCTGCCACTCAAGCCGGGGGCCGAAGACGTCGACCTAAGTGAGCCAGTGCTATTCTTGAGTGCATCTTCCGGCAAGGGTGGAAGGTCTTTATCGGTGTCGGCCGGCGGTGTCTCAATGGGCGACGGGTCTAATTGGAGCAGCGACATGAGAGTCTCCTCTGACGGCTTCGACTGGAGAGATCTGGACTCCATAGCGAGCGCCGGCGCTGGTCCTCTCCGGCACTGTGCAAACACAATGAGAGGCTTTTGGTAGGCGGCCTAGATGTCGGTTCGTTTGGCTCGTTAGCGGTATCACGGCAAAACCAAAGGTATTGGCAGGTCAAGCACCTGTAGTAGGTTGTCTGAGTACACTCCAATCGTTGGCTGCGCAGCTGACCATTCCTCTACACGTCATAGGTTGCAGCAAGACGGAGCGGCCAGCATCTGGCTATTTCCACGTCTTGAAGCTGGGGTGGGTGGGCCCGACGCTATCCGGGGAGCCGCACTAGACCCGTTGTGGCGTACGTCGTCCGTGGGCGGATCATACAGCGAACCGTTCCTGTGCTTGAGCCCAACTCCAAGCTACCTACGGATAATCACAATACCTTTTGTCAATCATCATCACGACCCTTTGCAGCCTACGTAGAATAGACACCCTCAGGATTCACGGCCGCGATGCCTCCGGTAAGTAAAAAATCACGTGCGCGGATAGCATCTCGACACTGACTCGGCTCCGTGGAGCAGCGCCACCAAACACTGCCCCCGGCGCAGACCGCTGCCGCCCGCGAAGCTCTCCAATCCTTCTACTGCAGCCTCTGCTCCAAAGGCTATTCTCGCATGAACGACTATGAATCACATCTTAGCAGCTACGATCACAGTCACAAACAGCGCCTCAAGGACATGAAGGCCATGGTCCGCGATCCGAACGCCGGCGCCCGTGCACGGAAAGCCGAGGCCAAGGCTGACGGGCTTGTCAGCATCAAGCTCGCCCCTAACGAACAACCACAGCAGACCGCCGCCACGGGAGGATTCAAGAAAGGGGGCTTCAAGAAATCAGGCTTCAAGTCGGCGTTTGCGCCGGCCGACGCTCTCGCCGTACCTACACCGGATGCACCAAAGTCAAAAGTTGGCCAAGCACTTGAGGCAGACAGGCTTGCGAATGCTCGCGAGCGGGATACCACTGCCGAAAGCGATACGGAAGACGAGGGCTATCAAGTCTACGACCCAAGACACCCGACTGATTGATTTTCCAATTTCAACTGCGCCTGTGAATCTGCGAACGGCTTGCCGAGCTACGTCCCCAAGCAGGAGCATGTCGGCTCTCGGCGCGTGCTGCGCTGACCCGACCAAGGCAACACGAGGGAAGAACCTCAAACGAGAGAAAGAAGGCGACGAGTTGCAGAGCGTTGTGTTCTTCCGAGGACCGTATGTGCGTCTAGCCAACCGTCACGTTCCCGTCCTGGTTTAGCCCCATTCGTGCTCAATCGTGCAACTGGAGAGGGTACAGATGTCCAACCTGCCACGACAACGATTTATTGGATTTATCTATCACGTCGCTGTAGGCCAAAGCTGGACTCGATTATGTCCTCCATAACCAACCTAATGGAATTGGGATAGATCCTCTTCAAGCAGTCCCATCATGTACTGGCTGCCCGAAAACCAGTTGCCCAACTGAGCAGTCTGCAAACTGGGTTGGGACATATCGCTCGTATCCATCCCTTGAGCAGGGTATTCGGTTGGTGGGAATCCCAGCGCACTCAAGTATGCGTCAAACTCATCGTTGATAGGCCCGCGTTCTTCCGACTGCTGCGACTTGCTTTTCATGTACAGTGTAGCTACGTTGCATAACATTGAACAGAGTTGGTGTAGCTTTTCGACGGGCTCTGACAGTCCACAGGCGGGTCGGAGGGAGGCAACGAACTCGTTCAGTCGCCTGAGATCATCGGCATTCGACGTGTCAATGACGTGGCAGAAGAGGACAAAAAAGGGTGTAAATGGGGTCAGCAGAATAGCCCTAGGTTGGATCAGTCAGGATAGCTGATGCGGGGAAGTGTTGCGCCGGAACGATGTGCCTCTTACCAGTGAATGTAAACCGCCTTGAGGTGACGCCCTTCTTCAGCGATTTTTTGCATGCATTCGAGGTGCAACTGCATTGCGAATCGTGCTGTGTCGATACACTCCTGGGAAAACCGGGTTGGTGAGCCTTCTGGTGCTGGTAGCGCTCTGTAGATCAAGGTCATGGTTGACTGGAAGGACATTTCGTCGCCCCTCAAATGTATTTCCAAGATGGACGAGGCATTCATAGCTTTGAGCCCGAAGAGAACTTGCTCCCGCACATGGGACGCGGCGGTCATGATGGCCTTTTGCTCACTTTCCAAACGACGCACGGTCTCGATCCGTTCTTCTTGAGATTGATGTGTGGCAAGTGGGCTGTATCTGTAGTGGTGTCAGTTCAGTGTGAAGCAAATCTGGGGTGAAGGGTAACACTGCGCACAATTGCTCGTAGACGCGGTGTGCGATTTCGGATTGTTTGATCCAGGTTGTAATGATGCTTCCCCAAGGATCTGCGACCATTGTATTGTCAACTCTCCTGGGCAAGGTAACATCCCAGTCCTGAATGACAGATGCCCTGCCTGTTCTAAGCGAGAGAGTCTTGTCAAGCATGTAAACATGCCAAAACAAGAGTGTCTTGATGTCTCTAGGGCCGGCGCTTTCGCTCCTAGCCTGTGAGACGCGGTGGTAGCCAAGCGTTTGACATAGGCTAGCGGCAGTGGAGGTAAAAAGCCACGCGAGGGATGCTTTCGATACGTCTATAGAATACACGGCCTGGTGTTCCGATCAGCGCCACGAACAAGATGGCAGTGCAAAACACGCTACGTACGGCCAAGAGTAAAGCCTCGATGCTTTCAGTTTTGGCGGGCAGCATGAGTGGCAAGCAAGCTAAGGCAGTTTCGAGGTTGCTCTGGCACATGTGCTGATATCTTTCAAACTCCTCTCGAGCCTCCGCGTCGGGCGCGAGGTACGCCTGTTCCATGAAGAGGTAGAAGAGCGCGCCATTCACGATGATGAATGTTGTGTCCGCGAAGTTGTCGGTGCAGAAGTAGACCCTTCGGCAGAGCTCGGCTAGATCGTCGACATCTAGAAACGAGCATGCGAGCGAGAAGATGCTTGGAGGGGAGACTGCCATGAAGTTAGTTCACACCGGCTTATCGTAACCAAGGACAGAACCCGCACCCTTCATGTGCTTGAGCAGGGCCACAACGGCATTCATAGGCGGCATAGGCAGGTCAGTTAAGCCTCCTGGCGGTAGCGGTTGCTGGGTACGGAAACGAAACTCCCGAGTGGAGGAGGTTTTGGACTGCATGGAGACGATCTGACGAAGAGAGGAGAGAGCGGCGTGCATATTGGGCGCGGTGTCTTGGAGCGAAGTTCTCTGTACGGCGTCTTCGATGAAATCGCTAGCAAAGATGGTATGGGCGGTAAGCGAGAGTTCGCCCTCGAAGGCGGAATCCGAGTCTGCGCCGTCTTGCGTGAAGATGGAGACATCTCCAACTGTCGATGCCGAAGGCGTAGCGTGCCTGGCCCTGCTGGCATCCCATGAAGCGTTGCCAACGCTCTGGGGGTTGTTCGCGAGACTCCGTAGCAACTCTTCAATGTTGGAGAGTCGTTCCTCGATCAAATCAATCTTCTTCTCACTGTTGAAAGCAGACCGTACACGTCAGCGTCTCTCTGGCTAAACGTTCAAGGTGGCAAAGGACTGCCGGAGGCGGCCAGACAGCCAGCAAAACCGCGCTGCCGTCAGCGATGAAGAAAGTGTCGGGAAACAAAACGGATGGAGAATGAACAGCGTACTATTGGAGAGATATGAGTACCCGGTGCCTTTGCTCTTTTGGCTTTTGGCCGACGCCGTTCGAGCTACAGGGACGCTGTGTTATGCGGCAATTGGAACATGGCGAGCTCTTATCACACCGGATCTGCAGCACAGGGCCATGAGAAGGCCTCTTGTCAGCCAAGCCGGAATCTCAACAACATGCAAGGCGTTCCTCTGCGAAAGGATAGAAGTGTAAGGATGCGGTTATCTTGAGCTAGTGGGGTATAGCCAGATATGACGTCCTCTGGAGTTGGGGGGGAGGGGGGAGAGCAAGCACAATAACGAACGGGGCCACCGACTTTACGGGTGCGGCATTGATCACACTAAATGACGGATAGCCAGTGTCAGTACGTAATTCCAATGAACAATTATGGACTGGTAAGACTCCGTGACTCTGGACGAGGAACATACAGCTCGACGAAGGCCCTGGTCCTCGTGGCCAGCGGACCGGGAGTCCGACTCCATATCGAAGGGCGGCAACAACCAGACGGCGCTGCAGCGTGCTAGGGCCGTGTTCTCTGGCCAGTGGTATGTGCCGAGGGCCGTGTATGTGTGTCTATGGTGTGTGTAGGCTGTCGGTTTCTGGCGGCGATTCACTAAGGATGGACAGTCTCGCTAGCCGAGCAGTTGCGCGCGCGGGGGGGGGGGGGG
>JASUDE010000374.1:286-19996 GCA_034509685.1 Colletotrichum cereale | reverse complement strand
GGGGCAAGAAGAGTTGTCCCGTCGTCGGTGGGGTTAACAGACCAATTAATCTTGAGTAGCGACGCGGATGGATGGTAGCAGGGCAGAGGTAGGCAGGGAGGGAAGATATGGAGTGTGCAACTATACGAGGCCGACAGAGTAGTCAAGAGCCCCAGGTCAAGGACGTTAGACAACGTGGATCGTTGAAGGAGGTTCCATGGGGTGAATGTGTCAGTGTGCCGCTTTCTCTCTCTGTGTGTATGTAGGCAGGTGTCTTCTTGTCCTTATGGAGGATAAAGAATATGAAGAAGAAAAGGGGCCAAGCTGGGCGTGGTTTGGGACGTGGATGGGCAATAATAGCGGCAGGCAGAGTGATGGACCTGGGCGATGTGCTTTTTACTCGACTAGGACATGATAGGTTTCCTTGGTCGACCTGGCTCAAGGGGGTGGGTTCCTGGGCAACTGAGCCTCGTTAGATGGATGAGAGTTGATGATGAGAATGAAAAAGAAAAAAGGTAAGGGGCGTACGTGCCTTGAAAAAAGCCGCCGCCGGAGTTTAGATGCAAATTGATGCCACTTTGATCTGTTGATTCGAAGGTCAAGTTAAGGAGAAGTGTGATGTATGAGCGAACACCCCTTTCTACCTGGGTAAGGTACTTTAGCAAAAGTGAAGATTAGGTCATATGAGATGAGAACCTTCCTGCCTAGGGACTAAGCACCTTGAGCATGAGAGCTCAGACCAACCATCATGTAAAGAAAGGAACAAGGGTGGAACAATTACAGAGACGGATCACCCGGGGGTACGGTACAGCCTCCCTATTGTTTAGTGGAAAGATACAATACCGCCGAGTCCACCACTACTGGCGAGCAAATGGTAATAGCAGCTAAAGCTGAAACAATGCAGCAAGCAGCAGTTACGCCGTGTATTAATAGCCCGCCCAAGATTTGCATGTTGAAGAATCAGTCAGTCGGTTGTTCAACGACTTTATGCGAGTCTCTAAGTAGGTATCGACGAGACACCGATTCCGTCAAGCTAAGGAAAATGAATACAGCCGCTTGAACAAACAGGCGTTGGGGAAGCCCTACTTCCGCCCAGTCCTTACTGCTCGGTGCTGTGCTACCCCTGGCCACATTTTCATTCATATCAGCAACATCTACTACTCGTTACAAATGTGACAGACATATAGAGATCAGTCTTCCGAAGAACATCACGTGTAAGCACGTGTGCGCCGTCGTTCGCGCCCTCCATCCCCCTCTTCACGTGGGTACAGAGAGTGTCCATGGAGCTTTCACTATCGGTGGGCAGGCCAGTGGTGTCTGGCATATGAAGCTGTGTACAGAGACGAATATTGGAAATCTCTTGCCCCTCCTCTCGCCTTTTAAGCTTTCGTCGGTGCTTCAAGCCTTGTTGCACTGACCAGACTCGTCCCTGAAATCCCACCGGCTGCTACGGCCCCACACTATCCGAGGCATTCGTGTTCCCGTCAGCTTTCGATGACGAGTCAGCGTCGAGGACAAGCCAATCAATCATTCGCTTCGAGTGCAGCCCTGCTGCCTTGTTCGACCTACCACTATGTGTACGCTGTTAGTGCTTATCTTGAAACTCTCTTCGGCAAAACGCGTATGTAGTAGGTTGGTCACCGGTGCCTGCCGAAATCCATTTAGCCCGTGCACTGGTTCAGAGTGAACCCAGCTGAGAAATTAATCTGGGGGTTGCTTGCATGGGGTTTACAGTTCGGGGGGGGGTATTCCAAGTTTAGGGGGGGGTATTCAGTAGGTAGAGCAGAAGTTTAGGGGGGGGTTTTCCCAGTAAGGCAAAGTTAAGGGGGGGGTATTAGCAGTAAGGCAGCTGAATTATACAAAAGTCACTACGTATAAAATATCTAGGTATTAAGTAATAGGTATAGTAAAAATTTTTTAATTAAGTAACTACTAAACATTACGTAACTAGGCTTATAATATCTACTCTAAGCTTAGTACTAATTCACTCTAAGGATATACTAAACTCCTACTTAGTAAATTTCTTTTTTTTTTTTTTTAAAACTATATAAACTAATAAAGTAGTAGTAGTAGTATAACTATAGTATTTTTATAATTAATTATTATTATATTCTTAGTATATACTTATAATATTTTAGATATTTACTACTAACTATACTAACCTTAGTATTTCTAATACTACTAATCTTAATTAGTTTAGCTACTATTATAGTAAGTATTAGTATATATATAATTTACTTTAAGCGTTAATATAATATATACTAATTAGATATAGGCCTTATTCTAAACCTAAACCCTAGCTAGGTCCCTAATAGTATAAATAACCCTTTATCTCTACTTATATATTATATATATAAAACACTAACACGTTACTTATAGAGGTCTATAAGTAGTATAATAATAGTTACGCCTATAAGTTTCTAGCTTTACCTAGATAATAATCTAGTATATACTAAATTCTCTCTTAATAAATACTATCTCTACTAAGATAAACGCCTATATATTAATTTAGTAAGCTAAGGAATATTACTAGTATATACTAACTATATACTTAGGCACCCTAAACCCTAGAAGTAAGCTTATATCTATTAATACTAAAGTATAGGTAGATATAAGTTTAGTATTAGTTTAGTATATACTAACGTAAAGTATAGCTATAATATTATTATTAATACTAATACTAATACTATTATTAGTATATTATAAGGGGTTATAATATAGTTAACTATACGTATTAATAGGTAAGTAATATATAAGGGGTTTTAGTTTAATTATATATAACTAGGAAGTATAACTATTATAGGCTGCCTAGTTAAATAGGCAGTAAAATATACTGTTAGCTGTAGTAGATACTATAGCTAAACTACAGCTAATAGCTATAGTAAGTTATTAGGGATAAACCTATTAAACCTAGTAGGTTTAGTAATACTTAGTATTGTAACACTAGTAACTTTTCTCTTATAGTAAAGGTACTAGAAAATACCCCTTTTTCAAGTAATAATAGCAAGGGTCTCTTACTTACGTAAATCATCACGTATAGGATACCTATCTATTTATCTATACCTTTACTATCCTATTA
Organism: Colletotrichum cereale; assembly: GCA_034509685.1. NCBI lineage: Eukaryota > Fungi > Ascomycota > Sordariomycetes > Glomerellales > Glomerellaceae > Colletotrichum > Colletotrichum cereale. The sequence goes on along the minus strand of JASUDE010000374.1, from coordinate 16,938 downwards.
GTAATAAGCCCCTCTAGCGCCTTATTAGGTAATAACTTCATAAATCCGTTAGCTAGGTTATTACTACTATAAATCCATTATATCTTATAGATCTTATAGCGTTTATATAACTAGTAGAGAGCTATTATATTAATTATAAGGCGCTTCTCTTTAGTAGTACTAAATTTTATAAGGTATTTATAAAAGAAGTATAAGTTAGTATAAATAACTATAGGTATCTATAGTATCTTAAGTTAGTCTATAACTATTATAAGGGTAGTCCCTACTGCGTAGGCAATATCTACTCTAGTAACTATTACATATATCTTAGAGGTAAGGACGCTATAGGTAACCCTCTTACACTTTATTAAACTAAAGTAGACAATATTACTATTAATAGTAAAGTAACTGTTATCACTAGGGTTTTTACTAGTTAGTTTATTACTATCCTCCTTATTTATAAAAATAATAATAAAACTAAGTTAAGACGTAAGGTCCTAGTTATTTACAAAGGATCTATTAATAAAGATAAATAGTTTTATAGTTATAAGGTAAATAAGCATAAAGTAAAGTCTATAGTTAAGGTTACTTATTTACTATATAATATAGTAGTTAAGATCTTTAATCTCTTTAGCTGTAGGGGATTAGTATTACACTATAACTAAATAGTTAAAGTAAGCCTTAGGTTAACAGATTAAAGCAATATATACCCTACGTATGTATTATTTAACGTATTACTAAAGAACTTATAGTAAGTTAGGGTTAATAGGCTGTAATTACTTACTTTAGCCCTTTTAGTAGAAGGTAATTTTACTATTAGTTCTAAGTAAAAGCACGCTACTGTTAAAGGTAATATTTTAGCTAATATTAAGGAATTACTTTAGTTTTACTATAAAAGTAGCTTTCTTTAGTTTAATATCTTTATAGTAAGAGAAAGCCTTATCTATAAGGCTAATAGTATTATTAGTCTGCATACTAATTAACCTAAAATTCTTATTATTAGTAGAAGAAACAAGTAGGTAAGAGTTAAAAGTTAACGTATTTATCTAGAGATTCTCTTTATAATAGGTACTATATATTACCTACTAGTAAGTCCCTACCTTTAGGATACTATATAGTAGTCTTATAACTTTTATAATAGTATTTAGTAGGTAAAGGTAGTATATTTCTATAGGTAGGTAAGTAAGAATTACGTAGTTAAGGTTAGTAGTAGACTAAGTATACACTTAGGTAATATTACGTAGCTAAAGGACGTAGCCTTTATAAAGTAAAAATAAAGTAAGAGTAAGTAGTAGCCGTTAGGCTATTTGCTAGATAGTTAGTAACTACGTAAGGATTACAGCCTTACTATTATTAGTATACCCCTAAATTATAAGATATAACTTCTTATAAAGTTAGTCCTCTTTACCTTTTACTTTATAGACTATTTATAACTTAAAGATCTATATTCCTCTATATTCCTTTTTATTATAAATAACTATATAAAATACACCACAATCCTTAAGTCCTTTTACCTCTATAGAGTTAAAGTAGATAAATAGCTTACTAGGTATAGTAATAACGCCTTCCTTATGTAATTTCACTATAAGGGTGTAGTCTTTTACCTCCTTAGTAGTAAGAAAGGCGTAACTAATAATAAAGGTGTTAGGGGAAACCTTAGTGATAAAGGTAGTAGGGTTCTTTTTTAGCCTACTATAACCTCTTTATAGTGGTTATTCTAGCGTAACTATAATAGTATTATAAACCTCTTTACCTAGCTAAAGGCCTAGTATAATAACTTCTTACGCTTATTGCTTGTTAGTTAGTTAAAGATTAGCGTTATTAACAGCACTTTCTTAGTCTTCCTTCTATATATAGTAAGGTTTTATAATAGTAACGTAGAAGTCTTTTAGGCTATAGGGAAGTTTAATAGTATAGGTATAGCTATTATTAGTAATAAGCTGAAATAAACCTTTCTATCTGTATTTCTTATACTATATATATATAAGGGATTAAAGTAGGAGGGCTATAGTAGCTATAGTATCTAGGCTGTTTTATATAGTAAGCGCCTTATTAACCTATCTTTTTATATAGATTTAGTATACTTCTTTTATTACTTTCTTTATAGCTTCTACTTACTACTAGGTTATAAGTAATAAAGGGGAATTAATAGTAATATAGGGGTATACGCTAAATATAAAAAGGGTAAAGATAAGACTATTTAGGCTAGTAGTATTATTAATTGCTTTTACTATAAGTTAAAGTATAACTTTAGGTTCTATATCTAATTTACTATAAATTACTTTATAAGCGTAGTAAAAAGTAGCGTAATACTATTTAACTTTACTAATACTTTAATAGGCTTTAATAAGTATTTCTTTTACTTTAATAGATAACCCTTAGGTAGCGCGTTTAAACTCAGCTGTATAGAAATTAAGGCTAGTATCTGTAATAATCTAGTCTAGTAGACTAAAGTACACGTTAATCTAGTATATTTATAGCGCTTCTTACGTATATTCTACTATAATAAAGCGTAAAAACCTTACTACGTTAAACGTAGTAGCTCTATTAATAATATAAAGTACTAGCTTATTACTATTAAGATATATTATATCTATAAGAATTTTATAGTTAAACTTATAGTTATTATAAAAGGTGAATTTAAATCTTCCTAAAGCCTTTACGTTTAGCTAGTAGTAACAGTAGAATTTATTAATCTCCTTAATTAATAAGATTTCTACTATTTTACTAGTATACTAAAGCACTTTATAAAGCTACTAAACTAATAGGTAGCTAAATCTATAGTGAATTTACTATAGCTTAGCATTAGTTAAATAGTAATTTACTATACTTCACTTAAGTAGTTTTAAAAGTATCTATATATAACCCTATTTATAAATAATAGGTATAACTATCTTACCTTTAATAAGTAAGTTAGTAAGATTATTAAATCTAATACTATTATTATCTATGTCTTTTAGGTAGAAAAAAAATAGTATATCTAAGGTTATAACGTAGAAGGTAAATTTACTAATTAGCGTAAGTACTTTCATAGCTCTAAAGGACTTAAAATTCTTACTACTACTAAAGCAAATACTAGCTTTACTAGCGTAAGTTATATCTAGTAGTAGTTCTATATTAAGGTGCTTATAGAAGGCGTAATATTACTATTAACCTATAGTTAATATATAGGCTACGCTAGTATTAGGCATAATGCTTTAGAAGGTTATTATAGTATACTAGTTATTAAAAGTAAATACCTTACTATTACTATTACTTTTTATAGTAAGCCTATAGTAAAGAGGGTTATTATAAGTAATTATATAAAGGGTAGCCTAGTTATAAAGTTATTTAAAGACTTTAGGGCTATTAACTACTTCTTTACTATAAAAGGTTATAGATATAAAAAAGGTATTATTACTATAAAAGCTAGTATCTTTATTACTACTCTTATGTTCCTCCTTAGTCTTATTATAAGTAGTAGCCTTTAGTCTTTTATATTCTATAAGGAACTAAGTGAATCCTAGTAAAGTCTCTATAAAATATTAGCTCTTATATCTCTAAAAGGATACGTTACGTTCTTCTATTAAATACTTAGTTAACTAATAGCTAGTCTTACTATAGATAAAACACTTTTTTATAATAAAATTCCCTTTTTTATAGGGTTTTTTATATAAGCTACGCGTATAGTTACGTTACTATTACTATAACTAATAGCTATTATAACTATTATACTTATAGTTAACCTAAAAGTAGCTATCTTCCTCTTAAGTCTAGCTAGCGTAATACTACACCTTAGCTTTATAAATTGTAACTACGTTACCTACACTATTATAAAGTTATATATAAAGCGTATTATATTTCGCTAGTAGATTAAGGAGTACTATAGCGCACTTAGAAATACCCTAGTAATAGGTAATTAATATATTATAATACTCCTTATCGCTTAGAAGTCTATGTTGTTTTACTAATTTCATAAGTAAGTTTACCTTATTAATAAGAAGGTTAAAGACTTTAAGCTTATTCTTACTAGGGTTCTTATAGGTAACTAGCTTAAAGTTAATATAGTAAAGCTTAGTTATATAGACTTAGTAGACTTTATCCCCTTTAAACTAGGCCTTAATCTCTACTATTAACACGTTAAAATCACTAGTATACTTATAGAAGGTAGTAAAGTAATACTCCTATAGTTTACTAGTAAGTATAACTATAATTACAGCACTATATTAGCTATAATTTATCCCTACTTACGTATAAAAATCAATAAAAATAGGGAGTTTTAAGTTAATAGTCTTATAAGGACTAGCGCTATACTTTAATACAGTATTATTAGAGTATAGCTTAGTAAGGTTAGTTATCTAATAGGCTGTAATTTCACTATCTTTAGTTATTATAGGGAGATTTATAGTAATAGCGCTTATATAGTAACTAGGTTAGTAACTTTCCTTAGGTAGTAGTAGCGTAAATTCCACGTTAAGGTATAAAGATTCCTTAATAAATAGGGTATCTATACGTTCCCTACGTAGTTCTTATAGTAGGCTTATAGTTCTCCCTTAGTTATCTTATAGTATTTTATTTTAATAGTTTAATAGGTATAAAAAATTAAAGTTATTAGTAATCTTATTATAAAAATCGTTATCTTTAATTCTTTCTTAAAAGCTTCTAGACTTTTTCGTAACTAAGTTAATTATCTCTTTATTCTATATAAGGAAATCTTTATAGTTAATAAGTTTATAGACCTTATTTATAATATTAGAATTACTACTTCTTAAGATCTAGACTCCTTATTCTATAAGAAATTTACAGAATTTAATAAGTAGGTCCTTATCTATAGCGTAAAAATTATCCCTTAACTACCTACTAAAGAATAAATAGGTACTATCCTAAAGGTTAGCTCTAATTACATTTATTTTAGTGAAAATCGTTATTCTATAGATAATAATAGCACCTAACGCTTTTCTATAGTTATTACTTAGGAGGTTGTTAGGTATCTTATTAATCTATATAATACCCTATAGTTATTTGTTAATATAGTAAGCTAGTTTCTTTAGTATTTAAAATATAGCTTTAGGGTTTATAGTCTGTAGTATAGGTTTTAGGGAGATTTACGCTATCTTTACTACTTTTAACTAGGATCTTATAGTTCTTACTAGCACTTCTTCTACTTTAGACTCTTTATTACTTACTAGTAACGTATTTAATAGCAATCTTATAAGGAATTTATCCTCTACTAGGGTTTTTAATAAAGAAGCTTTTAGTACTATTCTATACGTTACGCTTAAAGTAGAGTTATTACACTAGGTTTTTATTATTTTTAACTTTACTTATAAGTTATTCTTTAGTAACTATATAAAAGTTAGGTTATCTAATAGCATATAAATTAAGGTGTTTTTTATAGTTTAGAATTAACTTCTTATAAAGTAATAAAGTTATAAAAAGACGTAGAATAGCTACGTATTCTTAGCGTCTTCTCTACTTACTAAAGAGGTAAGTTACTTATTTACTTTAAATCAGCTAATTAGGCTCTTTACTACTATATTAAGTAATAAGGGGTCTTTTTAGTAAGTAGTATAAAATGATTATAAGGTGTATCTATAAGTAGTTTTGTTATATGCTTTCTATCTATAGAATAACTCTCTTTAGGCGTTTCTCTTAGTTAAATTGTCTCTTCTAGTAAATCCTTACTAATCTATAGTAAATTATAGTAGTAGTTACTATAAAATTAACTACTAATTAGTGTTAGTATATTATAAGGGGTTGTAATATAGTTAACTGTATGTATTAATAGGTAAGTAACGTATAAGGGGTTTTAGTTTAATTATACGTAACTAGGAAGTGTAACTATTATAGGCCACCTAGTTAAATAGGTAGTAAAATACACTGTTAGCTGTAGTAGATACTACAGCTAAACTACAGCTAATAGCTATAGTAGGTTATTAGGGATAAACCTGTTAAACCTAGTAGGTTTAGTAATACTTAGTATTATAATAACTATATATAGTACTATTTATACCTTTTAGCTTACTATAAGTATTTCCTTAGTATATACTAAAATAAAGCTTATATACTACTTAGTTATACTACTATATTTAAACTATATACCTTAGTACTAGTAAGTATATTTATATAGTATATATAATATATATACTAATAATACGCTAGTTAAGAACTACCCTTATACTGATACTAGTATTACTAAGAAGTCTACTAGTAAGTAGTATATACTATATATATATATAAGTTATATTCTATTCTATTTAAAAAGTATATACTAACACTATACTAAAGTAATTTAAAACTTTATTTATTTAGGCGCCTAGCGTAATACTAATTACATCTATAAGCCTAGGTAAGTTTTTTACTTTATCTTAATATATATATAGCTAACGTTATCCTAGCGTTAGCCCTAAGGGTAGCCTTATCTATATCTATACTAATATAATAGAGGAAATTACATAAGTTTAGTCTATAATAATACGTTATATATACTAAGCTAATACCTTATTCTAGTTATACTAACGCTAATTTTACTACTACCTATAGTATATAATTCTATTACCCTATAAGTAAATTATTTAAGTATATACTTAATATAACTCTAAAAAATACTATTTATTTTACTATTTATTTTACTACTTATCCCCTACTATACTAATATACTAAAAGTACTATAATATAGTACTAAACTTTAGAAAAAGGTTCTTATAAATAAAGTATTATAAAAGGAACTAATACTTACTCTTAATAAGTAGGATATATTCTCTATATATATAGGGAATATATTAGGTAGATCCCTTTTAATATAATATTTATATAAACCTAAAGTAATAACTAAACTAATTAAAATAAAACGTAAGTATAATATATATATAGTATATACTAAAGACTTACTAGTATTACGTAAGATTACGCTAATAAATAAATAGCGTAGTAGTTTTGTTAAATTTAGTAGGTTATAAGGGTAAAATCGTAGTATATTTTTATTATATATTCTTCTATCTTCCTCTTCCTTATAGCTAAAATTTACCTATAAAGTTATCCCTTAAGGGGTAAATAGTAGTGAATCTATAGCCTCTTATTAGCCTAATTCCCCTATAAAGTAGGGTATATTACCTATAGATTCCCTAGCACTTTACTATACACTACTATACTATTTTACTAAATTTAACATACCCCCTTAAGGCTACCTAATTCTATAGGGTAATAACCTATAATAGGGCTAGCCTAACCTTACTTTACGTAGCGTATTTCCTTTCTATATTATTATTATCCTATATATTATCTTTTACTATATTTACTTCTTATTTTAATTTATCTTCCTCTATCTTATATATATAATTTACTTTAATCTACACCTATTAATTACTTATATATAATTACTATATAAATTTAGTAAAAGGTTACGCTATAAGCGCCTTTATTATCCTATCTACTATTATCTTAGTAGACTACTAATACTCTATAATAATCCTCCCTTTAGTAACTTCTTAGTATAGCTAGTAGTTATAAATATCTATATAGTAGAGCTTTATTTATAGCTAGATTATCTTAGCGCTAATAAGGCGTATAGTCTACATATTATTATAGTTAATTTAAACTATAGGTTGCTTTATAGCCTCTTTACTAGGTAATAGTTAGGCGCTAGCCTTACGTTTTATAGGTAGTTTTACCTCTAGCGTAGTAATTAGTTAACTAGTAAAAAAAGCTTCTTTTATAGCTAAAGAAAAGGCTAGAAGTTCTGCCTTAGTAGTTAACGTTATAACAGTATTTTACTTATTAGCTTACTATATTACTATTCTTTTAAATAACTTTATTACTACTACCTATAAGCTCTTCCTATCTAGGTTATTAGTAAAGCTTACGTTAGCTAATACCTTAAGGGCGTTATTATAGCTACCTTTATTTATACTATATATAAGGTAAAGGTACTATAAATAATAGAGGTAATTTAGTATATAGTCTACTACTTATTAGTAAATATCTCTAGGATTATAGTTAAATTACGCTAACTAGCTTACTATAAAAGTAATATCTAGCTAAGTTATTACTATAGCGTATAAGATTATCCCTATTTTTTACTAATAGTAGGTAACCTTTTATAAAAAGGTAATTCCTCTATAAAGTAGTAAATCTTCCTTACCTATTAAGGTTAATTTTAGTATATTATTTCTATATAGTAACTTTATAGCCTTTTTATAGTATACTAACTATAATAGCTAGAGACGTTTTATAGTTTAATTATATAGTACTTTAATACCTAAGAACTACTAAAGTAGCCTACTACCTTTAAGGTAATATTATCTTTAGAGGGCTACTATTACTTCTTAGGTAGTAGGCTTATCTTTATAGTAGAAGGTAAGTATATAATTATCTATATAAAAGAAGAATATAAGGCTGTTTTTTATTTAGTAGTAATTCTTACTTACTATATAGTAAAACCTAAGCTTATAGAGGCTTTTCTTAAAGTGCTTTTACTATAGTAATAGTAATTAGTAGAGGCTATATAGCGCTTTCTAAAGCTAGAGAATTCAGCCTACGTAGCGATAGCCTAGCAGTATCTCTATATATATAATTTTATTAATTTCTATATAGATAAAGGCGTTTACTACGTTATATTAAAGAAGCTTTAGATTAAATTATATAGTAATTACTATAAGTGTTTTAAAGGATATACCTATAAGTATAGCTATATAAGTATTACATAGATCTTTTACCTATTAATTACTATAGATTACTAGCCTTACTTTAAATTTAGTAAGTCTACTATACTTATCTAGCTTATAGGTATATACCTATTAGTAACTAAGTACTTAGTGCCTTATAGCTTCTCTTTATATTACTTTATACTATAATTATAATTCTTTATAGCTATATAAGTAGCTTTTTTCTACCTCTTTAAATTTACTTTTATATAGGTGGTTTTTTAACTTACTATATAATAGAAGGGCGTAAAGTGTTTACTAATAAGTACTAATTAGGTTCTTTATCTATATATAAGGGTAATTAGTCCTTATAGTAGTTAAATTACCTATTATTTACTTATAGGTTACCTTAGTAAGAAAAGCCGCTTTAAATAAGGTTTATAAGATATTTACTTTTAATTTACTAAAGCTTATAGTAAAGTCTACGCTTTTCTTACGTCTAAGAGTATTTTATATATATAAGGTAGAAAGAAGTAGTATATTTACTAATATATTAAACGTAGGCTAAATAGAAAAAAGTAGTATATTTTTTACTAATATATATATAGTAGGTAAAGTAGAAAAAGGTAGTATATTCTTTACTAATATATATATAGTAGGTAAAGTAGAAAAGGGTAGTATATTCGTTACTAATATATATATAGGTAAGGTAGAAAAAAGCAATATATTTACTAATATTAATAGTATATTTACTTATAAGGTAGAGTTCTTTATATTATTATTATAATCTTTTATAGTATTTACTTATAAAGTAGAGTGTTTTATAGTATTATTATAATCTTTTATAGTATTTACTTATAATGTAAAGTGTTTTATAGTATTATTATAATCTTTTATAGTATTTACTTATAAAGTAGAGTATTTTATAGTATTATTATAATCTTTTATAGTATTTACTTATAAGGTAGAGTGTTTTATAGTATTATTATTACTTTTACCCCCTATATTAAGCTTTACTAAAGCGCTAAAGAATACAGCTAGTAGTAATAAAGGAGGCGTTAGCTAAGGAGTAAAAGTTACTTATAAATATCTATACTTCTTCTTAGGAGCTTTATAGTTACTTAGTGTAGCCTTAGTGTGTTATCCTTTAATAATATTACCTTCTTCTTTATTAATTTCTTTAGCCTATAGGGCTAGTGTACTTTATATAATAAGTTATTTAATTTACACCTAAATAGTAGTAAGATCTTAGTCTTATAGTTTATTAAGTAAGTAGTTAATTAACTTATTAAATTTCTTTTTTTTATTAAATATTACGTTACGTATAGTAAATACCTTATTCTTAATAGGATACTATATATAGTATAAATTACTTAAAGTATAACTAATTAAGTAACTAATCTACACTTATAGAGATAACTTCTTCTGCTTATTACGCCTAAGTTATATATTAGCTATTAAGGTAAAAGCTTAGTAGCTATACGCTTATATATAGGAAAGGTTAGGCTTTACGTATAGATTTATAATATTAGTAAATAGGTTAAAGTGTAAATACTACACTTAATATAGAGATTTCTACCCCCTAACTGCTAATAGCATACAGTTATATAGGTATATTACTACTACATATATCTCTAGCTATAGGGCTTTAGGTAATTTTACGTTAGTTCTTATATATCTTACCTTAAGGCGGATAATTATAGTAATACGCTTAGCTACTCTATTTTACGCTTAGGTATTTAGCGCTAAGTACTTTATAGTTACTTTATAAGTAGTAATTATCTTTATTACTTACTTATAGTAAAGTATTTCCCTATTAGTCTTAATAACCTTTACCTACATACTATACTTCTTCTTAAGATATATAAGGAACTTACGTAGCGTCTAGTTAATTATATTACTTTTATAGTCTTATAGGTAGAAATTCTATAATATTTCTAACGTATAGTTACTAATAAGTATTTATAAGGTATATCTACTATACCCCTTAGTAAATACATAGAAATTAATTACTATTTAGTCACTAAGTTTTATAATATTTACGCTTTTATAAGGCTGCTACTACACTTAGCGCTTTATTTTACTAAGTCTATAGGCTATATAATTATAGATTATTATACTATAGCTACTAGTTATTTATACTCTTTAGGTAGCGTTAGTTAATTAGCAGAAGGCTACTACGCCTAGATACTTAAGCTAGTAGTGCTATAGCTTTATATCTCTACGTATAGGTTTTCTTTATATTACTATAGTATAGTAGTACCTTTTCTATAGTAGTAAAGGCGTATTATTAGCGCTTTTTTATAAGATAAATGTAGCTATATCGTTAAATTCTATAATAGGGTGGTGTTTAAGTACGTGTTAATTATTCTTTTTAGTAATATACCTAATTAATAAGCAGTTAGATTAATAGAGGTAGTTATTTCTTAGGCTAGTATCCTACTAAATACTTATCTTCCTTAGTTAGTTAAACAAGATAAGGTTTATAGTAAAGTTATAGTAAAAGATTACTTTATAAAGGTGTATTTTTACTAATCTATTATTACCCTTTATATATACTTTAGCTATCTTATATCCTTTAATTACTATAGGCTTTATACCTACCTAGAGGTAGTCTTCTATAGCTACGCTACGTAAGTCTCTAAACTACATAAGGTTATTAAACACGTAATTAGTTACCTTTAAATTAAGTAGTACTAACTCCTTTAGTATATATATTAGTAGTAAGAAGTAAAAGGCTATAGGCACTATTACTTAGTAGTAACTATATAGTTACTCCCCTTATTAGTAAATCTTTTATACCCTTTTTATAAGATATAGTAAATTATTAAGTTACTTTTTAACTTACTATTTTTACTATTAAAGTTATAGCTTTTCTTTATTCTAGTAAGGAGGGCGCTATTTCTTAAAGATATACTAGTATTTACTTAGGTAGTGAAATCCCTTATAGGCTTTATACTTATTACTATAGCGTAATTTGTTACTATAGCTATCCTTTTAGTAATATTACTTTTTATATAGTAAATCTTTATAGTTACTATATAAACCTCTAGTTATAGCGGTTAGGCTAAAAGCTTTATAGCTAGCCTAGCTATAAGGCGTATTATTAATTATAGTTTTAAAGGTCTTATAGGCTACTCTTAGTATTTTACTTTACGTTAGCTAATTAATATTTATATTAGTAGCTTTTACTATAGTAAACGCGTTTATTTATAATAATAATAGGCTTTACTAAAGGATTTACTAAAGCTTTATAAACTAAAGCTTTAGGCGTAGTAAAGTTACTATATCTATACGCTTAAGAGCTTTATATACGTTATCCTACTTAGTTAACTATACTTTAGTTTTCTTTTTTATTATAAGGTGTTTCTATATAGCCTTTTTATAAACCTTCTTATATTTACTACTAGCTATTACGCTTTTCTTACGTTAGTTAACGCCTATAGCGTTTATAAGGTTAGTTATCTATTACATAAAGTCTTTACTAAAGTAGTAGTACTAAGTAAAGAGGGAGTCTATAACTAATTAGTAAATTACCTCCCTTATATTAGTAAATTACTTCTTCTATTTCTTATATTTCTTTACTTACTTAGCGTACTACGCCTACTTAAGTTTAAAGACTTTATAGTCTTTATAGCTAAGGTCTATTAGTTATTTAGCTTTCGCCCTTACTAAGATATTTATAGTCCCTAGGGTAGTTATACTAGATTACGTAGCTTAGCTACTTAGCCTATTACTTATAATAGGTTAGTATTCCTTATTAAAGTTAGATATCTTAACTTCGCGTGGTAGCGCTAATTTAGTAGTAATTAATAGGCGTAAAGACTTTACCTCTAGGTTAATAAACGCCTATATCTTACTGTCTTTAGCGTAGCTATAGATTTAGTTAATCTATAGTAGCTAATTACTCTTTAAGTATAGAATTATTACTTTCTTAGTAGTATCTATTATAATAAAGGGGTACTTTAGCTATTATAAAAGCGTATATTAGACTATTAATTATTAAATTTAGTAGATTATAGGGGTAAAATTATAGTATATTTTTATTATATGTTTTTTTATCTTCTTCTTCCTTATAGCTAAAATTTACTTACGAAGTTATCTCTTAAGGGGTAAATAGTAGTAAATCTGTGGCCTCTTATTAGCCTAATTCCCCTATAAAGTAGGGTATATTACCTATAGATTCCCTAGTACTTTACTATACACTACTGTGCTATTTCGCCGAATTTAATAAGTTTTACCCCTTCTTCCTTATATAAGTAAAAAAATATAAGTTTTATACTTTTATAATATATACTTTATATATACTAATAATTAATCTAGCGTAGTAGTACCCCCTATAAAGACACTCCTAAGTCTCCTACTTTAGCCTTACGCCTAAGTAAAAAGAAGGCTTTTAATATATACTTAGTATATCCCTAGTATATATATAACACTAACTTTTCTAGCTCCCTATAAGGCTAAAGCCTATATTATAGCTTCTTCCTACTAGACTTATATATATCCTTAGTATTATCTTAGTATATATATAGCTAACGTTTAATAGGCTTTTAAAATAAGTCTAAGACTATATAAGAGGAGATTATCTTTAAGGCTAACTAAGATAGTATTTAAGTATATACTATGTATCTACTATAGTAATACTTTTAGGTAAGTAAGTATATACTAAGAATAAGCTTATAACACACTAGGAATTAACTAAAGTTTAAAAGGAACTAGAATTAGTTTTAATATATACTAAAGTAGTATTATACTATAGTTAATAACTAAAAGGATAATACTTTCTATATACTATATATATACTAATTACATACTAAATTTACTTTCTACCTAATTCCCTCTTAAGCCTTACTACTTCTGCTTCTAAGTCTTAGATTTACTTCTCCTACCTTAACCTTTCTACCTTATACTCTAGCTATTAAATTCTAACTTAATCTTCCTTTTTTTTAGTCTAAATACACTACTATTAGGAATAAGCCTATAACCTCTATATAAATATATTAACCTCCTACTAGCCTATTAATTAAGAATAAGAAGTTTACTTTTATAACTAGAAGTAAGACGTAAGGGAGGTTAATACTAAAAGTAAGGCTAGTAAAAAAAGAGATAATACTAAAGGAGGAGTCTATATATACTTAAAGCCTTCCCTAGACATACTAGGAGTATACTTAGACTCTGTTTAAGATATATTAAACTAAGCTTTAGAAGCTTTAGGAGATACCTTACTCCTCTCTAAGCTATTATTATCCTTATCTACTACACTACTATCCTTAATAGTATAAACTAGAGTGTTATAGGCGTTATATAGATTAAATAGGAGATTTAGATCTTCCTTATAGCGTTAGGCTTATTTAACCTACTTTCTCTATGTTTTTATAAGCGCCTAAGTATAACGTACTATTTAGCTTTAATTATACTATAAGGACTTAATCCTAATACTAATTTCCTTTTTTACTATTTTAGCCTATTAAAACATCTAGCGCTTAAGCCTAAGGTATAATTAGTATATACTTAGAAGGTATTTAGCTTAAGCCTTACTAAAGTATAGTAGTAAGAAGCTAAAGTTATTTCTTAACTATGTAGTTATCTTAGTTATAGCTAGATTTAATAATATTATTATACTTCTATACTAAGACTTTAGCTTTAGAATTAATATTACTTATCTCTAATATAAGCCTATATATAATCTATTTAGCCTTTTTAGCTTTAAACTATAATAAAGTCTTAGGATATTACGTAATAATACTAGTAATATACTTAGTATATACTATAAATAATATAGACTCCTATAATCTCTAAAGCTTATACTTAGTAAGATAATTAAGAAACTTCTTTTACTAATTACGCTATATATAGACCTTATAGAAGATTAATATATAGTAGAGATACTCTTCCTAAGTCCTTAAGGGGTTAAGCTTATAAAGATAGTCTCTAAGGCCTAGAAAGTTATTAGTATTATTATTATATATACTTAGTATAGGCCTAGTATATATAATACTTACTTTTAGCCTACTTTCTATCTATATCTATTATAATAGTATAGATTAAATAATTCCTAGATAGATTTATATAGTACTAATCCCTATAAATACTAGTAACCTAATAAAGCTTCTTAAAGTAGTAGTAAAATAGAAGCTAATACTTATTCTATAAATAGAGATTTATCTATATATAGATATAAAAGTTAATTTCTAATATTATAAGTATATATACTAAGTATAGGCTTAGTATATACTAGGCTTACTCTAAGTTTCTACGTTCTAACTATAGATCTTAAAGGTGTTTATCTCTCTTTTTACTATCTTAAAGGATAGATTAATCTTAAGGAACTAGGCCTTTTAGAAGGTTTACGCTTAGGTATACTTAATATAGATAATAATAAATCTACTATCTAGTAATAATATAACGTTCTAAATCTAGTAGTCTTCTTTTAACCTTAGTTTATTAAAGGACTATTCTTATTTTATACCTAGCGTTAAGTTAGTATATACTTTATATATACTAGGAATATACTAAATACCTATATAACTACAGCCCCTAAGAAACTAAAGTAAACAAGCCTTTTAAATAAAAACACTAATAATATTCTTATTCTATAATACTATATAAATAGTATAAAAGCTATTTATACTAAATTTATAATAGACTTTATAAATCCCTAGGTTTATAAGAAGCCTCTCTATATATATTTAGTATATATTATATTACTACTTAGTATATATAGTACTTATATATAGTTAATATAGTAATATCGTCTTCTTCTAAAAGGCCTATTATAATATCCCCTTATAACTAAGATAGAAAGGTTATTAGTAGAAATAAAATATATATATAAAAACCTTAGTAAAGAAGTAATATAAATAGAAAGCGTACTTAGTTAAGAGAGATATAAATATCTATCTTAACACTATATTTATACTTCTAAATAGACCTACTACTAACACTAGCTAGATATTAGTAGCCTAAAAGAATATATAAGGTTAGTACTTAGTATATACTAGGTATATACTAAAGAGATATATACTATATATTCTCTTTATACTAGATATCTTTCTAACTTAGATATACTTATAACTATACCTATATATCTACTTTACTATATAGAGTTATTTTAAGTAATCTAAGTTAATTTAAGCTAGGAATTAAGAAATACTATATAAGGTATACTAAAGCTTTATATTACTTAATTATAGGTAACTAATAAAGGTAACCTAAAGATATTAGTATTCTAATAGTATAAGTAAAGTATATACCTAGACTATACTTACCTTATTCTATATATAGACCTAAAAGGTCTACCCTCTATAAGTTATAAGGTTATACTTACTATCTTACTCTAGCTACCTATATAAGCCCTCTTCCTTCTAAAGCCTTTTAATAGACTTAAAAAATCTAAAGAGAAGTTAGTTATTTTCTATATACTACGTATATATAAAGTATATACTTTATATAAGAATAACTTACGCCTCTATATAAATCTAAATATTCTCTATAAGCGTTAGAGTAATAGCTATATTTCTAGCCTTTTTCTAAAGTATTTAATACACCTAAACTACTTCTCTATTATTAAAAAGCTTATTAGGCCTTAAGATAGATTTATAAACAAACTTATAGTATTTAATACTACTATAAGTAAAAGCCTAATACTAAACCTTATTATAGTTTAGGTTATTCCTAAAATATAGTTAGTATATACTAAGCCTATACCTAAGATATACTAATATTATATTACCCTAAGATTAAGTATAACTATCTACTAATTTACTCCTTATAATAGAAATAGGTTAAGTACTAAATACTTACTAAAAATATACTTATAAGCTTTTTAGTAATAGCTTTTAAAATATTTTTATTTTTATTTATAATTATAATATAGTATAGAATTCTATCCTCTAAGGTTTTTAGGTAAAAAGGAATAGTAAGGTAGTTTTAGATAGACCTTATAGCTACTTTACCCCTCCCTCTATTTAATAAGAGGATTCTAAACTATAGAATTAATTCCTAGAGTATACTTAGTATATACCTTATATATACTTAAGAGTATATTAAGTA
>JASUDE010000373.1:0-47412 GCA_034509685.1 Colletotrichum cereale | reverse complement strand
CCCTCCCTCTCTTGCGCGCGCGCGCTGTCACTGTAATCTGTAGGGGGGATTGGAACTGGGGATTTGGACTCAAGATACAAGGGGGGGGTGCGAAATGTCAGTATCGCATATCGTACGTACACATGGCGTGCAAATGTCTTGGTTGAGAGCGAGAGCATGGAAGTTGGCGATCAAGACAAAACAGTTATGGGGTGGGCGAGATGGCCGCAACAAGAACAAGTCCCGGAGTATCTTCTACTTGATTGTTTATGATGGGACCGTATCGTTTTCGGTACAGCTACTTGCAAATAGGAGTGACCCTGGCAGCGTGCCAGGGTTTAAGGAGCATGCGCCGCAAGGCGCCGGCGCCATCGTCGTATTCCCACTCTGTACCCTGGAGCTCGGATGCTGCTTTTCAGACTCCAGGCTCTCTTCTTGTAATTCGTCAACTCAACTACATTTCGAGGCCAACTATTCGCCGCCTTCCCCTACCTTTTTGATATCCTCGCCTTACCGTGTCATGGTCTGTCCCTCGACCCACCTATTACCAGCGTTTCCTCTCCGATTCCAAGCGTCCGATCCCCTTCCTCTTCTTCTCATTCTGCAAAGTTTCTTATTCCTGCCTTTTTCCGTGTTTTCAATCCTCAGGATGGGACTATATATAATACGCCTGCCAGGTCACTTACTGGTCTGTCGCACCTCACAAGCGAGCCTTTCCTTCTCCTGCTCTATCTACTTTTCACCGACAACCTGTTCAAAAAATTTTCACTATGGATCGCGGGGATTTCAAGTCGAAGCTACAATGTCCAATGATGGGCTGTAAGTCGGGTGTGTTCGCGTCGGCCCACACCCTTGCAAGACACATGACCGCAAAACACGGAGCGCCAGTCACCATGCCGTGCGGTAAAGAGCTGCAAGACGTAAAATACAACTACCAAAGGCATCTGTTTGACAGTTGTGGTGTTTGCAAGGACATCCTCCGGATGCTGGGGGGCCGGGATCTCCGCGCCGACTTCAAGGACACGAGCCTTGACACCCTTCGCCGCAGACACCAGGAGATGTTGCAACAAAGCTGTATTCTTGGCGCTGAATCACTTCGCGTAACCCCGAATAGGGTCGAACCCAAGGGCGAACATGAGGAGTGCAAGACACCCAGCAACACAACTTGGAACAATCAAGCTCCTGATGACAGCAGCTTCTTCAAGATGTTCACCAACCAGCCCTGCGCATGCCTGGAGTTCAATCCGTCGCCCAAGTTTGCCGATATCACTGCACCTTATCACTGGAACCTCGCAGGAGTCGGCTACTCAAGGTTCGGTTATGCCACTGAAGGCAACGAGGACACGAACTCACACCAGCCATTTTCGATATCAGCCCATTTCGAATATGCCATTGAGCCGATTCAGATAGATTCTGACTTGATGGAAATGGGCCGGTGGGAGGACATGGGTCTGGAGTAAGTACAGCCTTCCGCGAGGCAAGCAAAGTCGTCGACTGACAGCAGTACAGAGTCCAGTGGTCCGACCAGGTGTCGAAATAGGCAATATAGTGTGCGATTTCGGTAGGGTGATGAATTTACCAGCGGGTGGGCATGTATTCTCTACAAACCATCGGTCGACAGGTTCGGTTATGCATGTAGCAAGTGTAGCAAGTGTATCAACTCCAATTTGCGATCGAAACTAACAGCGACTGGCTCCAAATTCAAGCTTTCGTAGGCCTACGGCAGGCCGTTGAAACCTAGGTGCTATCAATGGCAGTATATCCGCTCTATACAGTTATCGATAAGCTGTTATTAGCTTGAAAACTTAGGTACCTAAGTAAGAAAGGCACCCGTACTCTGCACACTCAAGCCTACAAAAAAGTGAACCCACTGCCCTACCCACCGTAACTGCTCTGTCTGCCATGACTGACTGTGACTGCTGTTACGCACTTACCCTTTTTGCTCTGGACCCGTAGGTGCCTGTCTCGCTGCTTTGCGCGAGGCTTATTAATCAGGTGCCTAGGTGCACATCTACACCAATCGCCTTAGCCTCGCGTTTGTGCCCTGTTGGCGATTGGGTTGATTTCTACTCCATACATCCTATTCTACTATATTGCTACTCCTCCCGCTCGCTCCTGCCTAACGGAGACTTCAACCTCGTTAATCACATCACCTTACAGCACCAGCGCCAGCAGCCATTTTAAATCTTAACCTCAACCCGAAACTTAACTGCAGTTGTGGTTGACGCCTACCTAACTATTTATCTATCTCTCTTTCCCTTTCTTTTGCTTCATTTCTTTATTTCTTTATTCGTCTAGTCCTCATGTTTCGGTCTGGCTAGTCAACGTAAGCTCTTGCCATTGCCGCCTACCCTGTCTCTCTCTCTCTGGCTGTATTCCCCAGTTCTTACCTCGTTCTCGTTCCAACCTATTCGCATCGCACTGGTTGCGCTCTGGGTCGTGAACCAATGGAGCCTCCACCAGTCAAGGGGCTCCCATGCCAGGTGCCCAGCTGCATGTCCAACCCATTTTCAACCAAAGCCAACCTCAACCGGCATGTTAAATCAAAACATGGCCCACGAGTGCGAATGCCATGCGGCAAGTTGCTCAAATACCACCCATCCAACACCCAGCGCCATCATAAGTCATGTCGCACATGCTGCAGAAAGCTCAAAGTTGAAGGGGCTCACCACGAGCCCAACCACGTGAGCGCTTGCTACTCACCACGCCCACGTCATGAAGAGCCACCCGACGCCTCATCCCCCCACGACGACTCAGTTTATGTCGATCCTGGCGTTCTCTATCATGGAACTATCGGAGAACCCTGCAGCATCAGAGAAGCAGTTGCAGTCCCCATCCGTTGTTGACAATCAACTGTTCGACGACTTTCTTCTTTTGCAAGAACAAACATGGTGGGTTCCGCCGAGACTCGCGGCATTGTGACCGTGCTGACAAAATTCCAAGTTCAATCGATGGACCTGGATGCGGCAGCTCTACATGTGCCCAGTGGCCCAGCTGTGGGGTGAGTTCCATTGTTATCCGTAGCATGTACACTAGTGTACTAGCGTATATAACCGTCGCCTAACGTGTACCGCAGGTACTCCGGGTCCCGCAGGGCTATTTCGACGACTACACTTGGTCACTTTCACCGGTTGTCTCTCGGAGTGCGAAATCAGATCCGCCGAAGAACGAACAGCAGCGACACAACTATGATAAATTTGCGACTTTGGATGAGGCGGATGGGGAAACCACGTGCATGTAAGGGCAACCGACTTACAGGTACGAAGAAGAAGGGCACATGCGAGACAACAAGCGCCTCTCCCATGTCTGGTGAATCAATGGAGCTGGCAGGTTCCTAGTCTGTATGATATCATTATTCTAGGAAAGCTCTGCTAGTTTCAGACCCCCATGATTCTCTAATCTTAATGTGTTGAAGAAGGTTCCGTACAGTAGCCAGATAAACCAGCTTACGCGCATAGTGGATAATGAGGTACTTCAAGTGACTCATGGTCCCACAGGTAGTCTCCACCGAACCGAAGCCTATTTGGGCACCTGGGTACCTAAAGTAGGTACCTCGCTATGAGTAACACCCTGCCAAATTCCTGTAAATCCAAAGAGAATGCACCCAAGCTAACGATTACACCAGACAACCTCCAATCCAGAACACTTTTTTTTTTGGCATTGCACACCGACAATATGATCCCGGCTTCTTGCTGTATGTTGTCCGACGGAGCTATCGCCAGGCTGATACGACAACGGTTTTGGGAACAGGGCAAAGTATACGTTGCAGCCAAGGTCGCGCGAATCGCTGTGCTTCGGATTTCTGGACCCGGTCACCAAGACAATTGCGGCGCCGGTGTTGCGAAAGACGTTGACAAGTCTGGCTCAAGATCATCCCGGGCGCTGTGTGCCTTCAATCCAGCTCGTCTTACTAACGGCGGTAGGGACCGGGTTAGGATGAACCATGCCCGTGATCCGCTTCCAGGGGGGGGTGGCCCAGCACTAAGCTTTCTACGGAGCCCCGGCGTCAGGTTCCGAGGCCAGGAACCCTGACCCGCCGCAAAGCCGGAACGATCAGTGGGACAGGCCTCGCATCTCGGGTCCATATTAGACCCGCACCGGAGCCGATGCGGCGTATTCATATCCTAAGGGGCGCGCCACGAGCTGGAATTCGTATCATGGAACATCCGGAAGTCAACTTCCGGTGTTTCCTGGGAGAAACGCTGGATACTGGGAGCTGTGAAATGCCCGCCAACGAACCTACGAATGGGGGGCACGGCAGCGATGAAACCGAGGTTTTCCAACTCCGCAAGTTCGTCAATAATAGTGGGAGTGTAGGTAGTTCGATGTTGTCGCGAAAAAACGACGCCGTTAATTGCGGGCAGCAATTAACGCCTTATATCACATATGCCTTATAACACACCCCCCTAGATCGCAGAGATCCTATCTATATGGTCTAACTGCCTACATAATCACTGGGTTAACAGGGAAGCTTATAACCCCCCTAGATCCGTAATTAAGGGATATCTATAGTGTTTGTAGGACTTAAACCTATAAGGTCTATAACACTTAGACGCTAACTACACTTACCTTTAACTATTCTAGTATAAGGCTTATAAAGCAAACTAGGCTTATAACTATTATAAAAAAACAACACTATTAATTATAGGTAGTAATTAACGCCTTATATTATATATACCTTATAATACACCCCTTTAGATTATAGAGATTCTATCTATATAGTCTAACTACCTATATAATTACTAGGTTAATAGGGAAGCTTATAACCCCTCTAGATCTATAATTAAGGGATATCTATAGTGTTTATAAGACTTAAACCTATAAGGTCTATAACACTTAGACGCTAACTATACTTACCTTTAACTATTCTAGTATAAGGCTTATAAAGTAAACTAGGCTTATAACTATTATAAAAAAACAACGCTATTAATTATAGGTAGTAATTAACGCCTTATATTACATATGCCTTATAACACACCCCCTTAGATTGTAGAGATCCTATCTATATGGTCTGACTGCTTATATAATCACTAGGTTAATAGGGAAGCTTATAACCCCCCTAGATCCGTAATTAAGGGATATCTATAGTGTTTGTAGGACTTAAACCTATAAGGTCTATAACACTTAGACGCTAACTACACTTGCCTTTAACCATTCTGGCATAAGGCTTGTAAAGCGAACTGGGCTTATAACTGTTGTAAAAAAACAACGCCGTTAATTGCGGGCAGCAATTAACGCCTTATATCACATATGCCTTGTGACAGATGTTAAATACGCGAACAAATCACCCAAGTATAATCATGCCGCCCCCCCGTGTACCCAAGAGCCGGGAGGCTTACTGGCAGCGTCTACATGTACAACGATGACATGGGCATTGACGAGATGACAACAGTCTTGTGGTATAGTACGGCGTTGATACTGTACCCCAGCTGCGGAGAACACACACCACGATGTATGTGCAGCGTGCGGAAAGGGGGCGGGCATTTTGCTACCCCAAAGGTCCCCGGAGCGAAACTGACATTAATAGTTCATAGAGTTACAGACTATTGTGTCTAAACATCACGGGGATGATCTCCTTAGGAGATGCGTTAATTTTCCTCTCAAGGTGACGGCGAGTAGTTGTGGCGGTAACAGTGTTAGCAGCGGCGGTGGTTGTGGCGGGTGTGGGGTATTGTGGCGGGGCAAGTCTACTCACGTGCAGAGGTGTGTCGCTGCCTACCTACCTACCTCTTGTTATCAAACTTCTCTTTTTTACCTCTTCTTCGTCGACCAAATTTTTTCCTCCTCACTCGCCAGTCGCGAACCCCACTTCGAGTATGGCGACCCCAAGCACTGATCCCGCCGGGCAGGCAGTGGCCACCGGAGACAACCAAATACTAGGCGAATGTCGCGAGTTCCTCGAAAATCGCCCAAAACATCACCCTACTGCGGCCGACAAGGCCGCACTTCGATCGATTTTCGGATCGGACAAGGTTTGCTCTCCACCTCCGGGAGAGTCTCACTACGTCGACGATCACGATGCAAGAATGGTCTTAATCCCCAAAGTGTACGATGCGTTCAAGTCTCTATGGACCGATATGGGCGCCTATGCCCAAGCCTCTCTCTGGACCGCACTCTGGACAATGCCTACTAGCAACGTGCAGGACCTACTTGATCGTTTGCTCAACCCTGATTATTCTGCAATCGTATCCGGTCAATGTGTAACGGTCAACGAGCACCTTCCGCTGTTAGTAAAGACTTGTAAGGTCTCTTGCTCTTTGCCTGATAGCGTTAGACCAAGCTAATACCTCTATAGTTTTTAGTGGCAAGTTGCCGAAGGACGATGAGACCGTGTATAAACGAGACAAATCCCAGTCTGACTCTGTAAGGACGAAATTTCACTACTAATTTTGTTCTATCTTACTAACATGGGTTTGTTTAAAGGCTCTGGCACGCGACAACAACCAATGCATTGTCACAGGCGCTCCTTTCCCGGAGGTGTGCCACATCTTTCCGTTCTCTTCGCTGGCGCGTCGAAGCAAGACGAACCAATACCTGTCTACCATGGCGACCCTATGGGGCCAGGATCGGGTCAGAAAGCTCATCCACAAGCTGGCTGGTTCTTATCAACAGGGGAATATCAACAACATATGTATTGTCGACACCGCAAAGAACATGATATCCCTGAGTCCCCAGCTCCACGATTGGTGGTCAAGGGGCCTTTTTGCGTTTGAGCCTATGGGAAAGCCTGAGACTTCCGACGCCGCTACCCCTACCAAAGTCACGCCAACCAGATCCAACCCTCCCAGAGACACCAAGAGGGTCAAACAAACACAACAATGGTCCATTCGACTGCGCTTCCATTGGCTCCAGGAGACCAACATCAGCGACCTGAAGTCACAAGTCAATTTCTCGGAAGATCCAATCACCAAGCTCCGGGATTGGGATCGCGAGCGTCTTCCGCAAGCTGCCAATTTGAAGACCTGGCGACCCGTTGAAAATGGCCAGGTCTTTACCATTACGACTGACGATTACGACAAGTTACCCGACTACGACATCCTACTCTTGCAGTGGGATCTTGTGCGAATGCGGCGTCTGGCTGGGGGCGCAGACCCTGCTATATACTCGTCTGACGCCAGCGATTCTGGGAGCGACGTGTCTGTCGACCGGCCTGTCCTCCAAGATGAGTTACGCAATCGTTCCCGACAGACACAGCCTAACGTCAGCGATACCTCGCATGGCGACAACAATGTCCCGCGTGACGGCGACAATGCCGGCAATGGCAGCGACTCAGCCACCACCAACACCAACGGCCGGAGACCCAGTGCCTAGTCGGCAGGCAACCAGCCAGAAGGTCAAAGGATTGTTTTCGGGGGGTGTGAGTTTGCGCAAGCCGAAGGAAACAGAAAGGACTGAATCACCAAAGAGAGAGAGGAACATACTGAGTTTCCGCAATAGGGGATCGAAAGGCCCCGGCCTGGAAGACTCGTCTCGGAAAGGGCTTCGCCGTCCCAGAACCGTGGCTGACCTCCAAGCACTTTTCCGACCGGTTACATAGGCTCGACAAATCTTAATTCTTGAAGAGAGTCTAGGAGAAGAATAGTGGGAAGGTTTCTGCTTGTTATTGTTTGCTTTGCTTTACTCACTGTTGTTCTACAACAGTAGATAATTAAAATCGCATTTCCCGTTTCTCAAACCAGGCCCTAAATGCCAAGAGAGCCGACCTAGACAGACGTCTTTGCTGCAGCTAGCTCTGCAAAGTGAGTGCAGCACTTTCAAACTAATGATTAATTTGCAATGTAGATGGGGAAGAAACACGTGCATGTTTACAGGGGAATGATCGAACCAGTACAAGGCCATGTGCGGGTGGACGTTCGCTTTTCGGGCCCTCTATGTCAGTGTTGCTTGTGTAACATCGTCATCGTCCCGAGGGTCCCTCTTGTCTCCCGCACCAGTATATCTGATTTCCTCTCAAGCCTCATGGCTATTCTTCTGCTCTTCATCATTTTTCATTTTACTTTATTCGATCATTAACTACCGTCTCTTCCTCCGCAGCCTTCCACGGACAAAATAGGGCTTCCAGACTTATCTCAAATGCAAGGCAATGTTCGAGATTTCCAATGGGGCTCAAGTCATTCCGAATAATAAATGGAGAAGCCTACAATGTGCAGCGTGTGAGGAGCCTCGGGGCTTGTGAGACGCTCCCTCTCTTGGAGAGGGAGCACGCAACTCGGCGATGCGACGAAATGTCCGTGGCCCCCTAGAGGGACGCCATCATCAGAGACGGCTCGGGCCGGACCGCTGCTTACGTCAAGTCTCAAGCTAGATTCAAGCGTTCATCTTTGTGCTGCCCTCGATGTGACAGGTCACTGTTTCACGCTTTCGATTTATCGACTAGGGTCCGGGGTCGAAGAAGCGATTAGTTATCAAGTTATGCATACTGTTCATAACCCGATGGCCTGCTAGAAGAAGCCAGTGCATCTGGTCCCCTGGCGACCCTCTACTGAGTACCGAGCCAGTGTCCCAGCAAAGGCCTAACAGGATGAGAATGAGTCGCATGATTGAGTATGGATGATGGGAACAAGACAGACCGACAGGAAGAGGTGATCTCACGAACGCCACATGAGCCTAGCGTGTGTGCCTGACACCAGTAGTGCAAGCAGGAACTGTAAGAAGGGCACAAGCCGTAGAGAGGTTCAATTAGGGTTGATGATCTACGGCGCCCCAACCGCCACAAGTGTCGTTGTGTCTCAGGGATAAGGCGCATCAAGATCGATGCCTTTCACGCGTGACCAAAGGGGTTGGGAATCATTGGGTAGACGAAGGGGGTTCAGGGGTGGGTGGATAAAGATTCAGTTAATGCATACCAGGTCTAGGGTTTATCACGCACACTATAGGAACCACCATAAAGTCAACGACGTTGACGGCGTCAGCTCCGTTGCCAAAGGCTGAGACCTTTTACGGATCGAGACTGATTCTTGTAGGGTATCGTTTGTTGATCTGGCCCGCCGTACTTCGCTCTAGTCTCGAAAAATATGAGCAGAGCGCCTGGTATGACCAGCGTCAAGGGACGTCCGAGCACATGTGGTGATGGTTGCAGTGCGGTAAACAACGCGTTAAGTAGCGGATGCCATTTGATAGGTCTACCATGAGTCATCAGTACGAGATATGAGCGCAATAAGAAGTACGTTGTGGTAGGGTGCAGAGAGTATGGGTGGGTTCAAGGATGTATAGGAGGGCGGGTGAGTGACTATGCTGGGAGGTAGCTGTGAAGTACCGGACAGGGGAGTTCGCAAGATCGGTTTTCCTTAGGGGAGCAAGTATAGAGGGGCATGAAGGAGGGGGTATAAAGGCCAAACACGGCAGAGAAGCAGCATCCATGTTGGCAGGGGGCAGGTTGGCATGGAGTGACGAACAAGTGGGAGGGTGGGAAATGGGAAAATGAGAAGTTGCAACAAAACAAGGCTCGGTTCTCCCGCCGCCGCGTATTTCTGCCGGAACTGCACAACTGCACGCCAGAAAAACTGCACGCCGAACGAATGCCATTTTGAGACTAGAACGGAGTTCTCGTTTATTTTCCTCGGCTATTGCATGGCTCGGGCAGATCAAGCCAGGCCCTCGGTATCCGCTTTTCCCGTTTCACAGCTCGCCATCAAGTGCCCATCTCCCACGAGCCGTGGATGTCCAATGAGACATACGAACAAGATTATCCAATGTACACGTACCTCAGTAGGTTCCGTCTCTGCCCCCGAATCTCTGGAGCTGACGGTGGGGGGGTTGTCGATCCAACCCCCAATGAGTAAAATTGCTAGGTGGCTCACCCGGCTTACCTTGATCAAAGAGTCGCCGGGTAGCAGGTCCCGGCATACCGTTACGGGTCTTACCACACCACCGGGAAAAAAAGAGAGAAAAAAACCCGTGTCGCAGTTGTGTCATCAGGAATCGTCCTGGTACGGATAATGTAAGGCGACATGCCAGGGTTCTGGGCGCCTTGGTTTGGGCCCGGCACCTGTGCCTCTGCCTGGCGGTCGGCCCCGCACACTTTACAAAACCTTGATGCTGACAGCTCTCGGCGCCGAAGGCGGTGAGATGCTCTTCCTTGACCCGTCAAAGGTCGCGTCTTTGCACGTATCCAACGCACTGTCGCACCCAAGAGTGCACTGTTGCGACTTGTGAGGGCTTCCCTCAAAGTTCGATAGCAGTATGGTCACAAAACATGGGCCACGCGGCGATGCATCCGGCCCAGAGATCATCTCACAGATAACCCAAGACACGTCATAAATCATACGTCCATGACGGTTTCCGCATCAACGGGACGTGTGGTATTAGAGATAGTCTGTTGAAATAGCAGATGATGATGGGCTCGCGCGCGGCCAAGCTTCGTGATGCCGCAGCTGGCGATCTCTGGACCTGACGGTAACGAGTACCTCAGTCATGCGTTTCAGTTGCCAGAAATACGGTGCCCCGGTAATCTGACTGGGCCATTCCATTTTAATTAAACTCCGGCGTATCCGTACGCGTAGTCCGATGTGCTGTGCGCCGAAGTGGGCACGGGTTGGCAGGGGCATTTAGATTGGAGGATGACCGGGACGCGCTGTTTTTCATCAACTTGACCGGTTAAGACTGGAGACGTTTACTAGGGGTCGCAAGAAGACGTCTGTAGCTAACACACCCGAGTAACGAGTAACTCGGAGAGGTGGAGGGGGAGGGGGAGGGAGACAGGGTAGCTAGCTTGCGATCTCAGAGGGTGTGATAGAGAAGACTCTTGGCTCCGCGACAGGGATCTATGACCCTTTTATAGTAAGTCAAAGCACCCACTTTCCGCCCACCCCTGCATTCCGCCCACCCCAAAAATGATGCCCTCATAACCACCACTACCACTTTATTCACTTTATTAACTACCTCTTGGTGCCACTTCAGTACAGCTTTCGGCCTCACTAGATAATTCAGAGTCGCTAGATTCAGCCGTACTACTTTCAGCATCGCCAGCCTTAATTTGGGCTTATTACACCTCTCTGATTGTCGCGAACTTCGTATTTAGGTCTAGTTAAACAGCCTTCCTCTTCCTACTAGCAGCATTGTTGACCCGGGCCTAGAGGAGCTGTATTTAGTGCTGGGCAGTAGCTAGCTGTAAGGACTGCTCTTAGAAGCCTTTTTTTACCTTCTTGAATAGCTGGCGTTGTGTGGCGATAGTTTGATCTAACTAGGTGAATAATTGCAGTTAGTTATCTAGCTCTTTTATCTTCCTAGGCGTTAACCGCTCTACAGCAGATACCTACCTATTAATATCTTAGGTATCCTAGGCATCTTAGATATTTCTACTAGCCTTTTTAAGTGGTATAGATAGTGTTATTAATAATAATGTTTCCTTTTGTAGTAGCAGCCTATTTATTAATAGCTTTGCTATAGTAATAGGCTATAACCTAGTATATTTCTAGCTACTTTTAATATTATTTTCTATTAGTCTAGCTAGGTAAGCCTTATAGTAGTAAGATATAAAGTTCCTCTTACTAATAATAGTAGAATTATTCTACTGCTAGAGATATCTAAGCTCCTTACGATAGGCTGACTTTACTAGTGACACAGCCCTCCTGGCAGCCGTTCCGGATCTGACAGGAATAGTTAGGCTGCGATAGTGGCAGAGTATCGCACCAGCGTCTTGTGAAGTGACGCAGTGCGAAGGTGAAGAATAACGGAAGCAAGCAATAACAAGGAAACTGAACAGAGGTCATAGAACAAAAGGTAGGTCTCAGAAGTAAGGTATTCTTATGGTTGACCTTCCCGCTAGAGGAAGTCAACGGCGCAGAGGATTATATACTCCATAGGCACGTGAATGTACACGTGCCTGTGGGGATGTCCTCCTCTGGCCCATCTATCTACCTTGTTCTGTGACAACTAGACTAAAGACTAACTAGTTAAGTAGCTAGAGGATATAAGAGGTATATAGAGGTAAGAATAACAGATAGACGTTATTAATATAGTACTACTATATAAAGTCCGTTGTTGTATAGCTCCTATGCCTATCCAGGATAAGCAGTCTAGCATAACTAGGTTAAGAGGGCTTAGTCTAAAGAAGGAAGACTCTTTCTAGCCACTTAACAGCAGTATTATTAGTAGTCTACCTATTCTCTATTACTATAAACTCCTATCTATCGTATAGGCTAAGATCTAGAGGAAACCACTGCTACTAGACTCTCTTACCCTTATATATAACGAGTGGATGAAGTGCTTTGCCCTCAGCAGATATATACTCGATAATAGATACCTAGGCTCGTGATCCGGGCTGCTTTTTCCTCACAGAATTCGTCTCTCCCCTGCCCAGCACCAGCCCATTATCCCCCTTGCCCTCAAGGATACCAGTCTCATCCATATTATATCTATTAGTCGGCATTTTTGGGGTGGGCGGAATGCAGGGGTGGGCGGAAAGTGGGTGCTTTGACTTATGAGATTAAGATTGACCGATCAACAGATCTGGTCGGGACAGCTGTAATCGCGTCAAAGCATACAACGACATATAAAGGCGGCCCTCCCACTCATCTGGGTCCCCGTGGATAAAACTTTTCATCAACGCACAGCACTCATCCTGTCCTGTTACAGAATATCCCTCCTCCCATCTAGTTTACGAAGAAACATCGACCATCTACACGATTACGATGTCTGCGCGAGCCCCAAGTCTCAAGCAGTGTCCAAAAAGCTATTGCCAGTTTCAATCCAGCTCAGACGCCGATATTCGCGGCCACATCATCCATTACCACAGGCGAAGAGTGAAACGAACGGCATGCGGTGAATACACCATAAAAACTCGACACTATAAGGAAAAGCACGAGAGAACCTGTTGCCAGTGCAGGCGTGGTGCCCCAGTGGCCCGTAACGTCATTCCTTCCATCGAGCACGACACCGACTCCGATAACGCCAGCATCGCCGGGGCTGGCCCCCAAGACAGCGAGGCCGTCCGAGCCGGTCGAAACCACAGGGTGTTTTTCAACGGCTCCAACTACGGGATCATCAACCTGACGGTCAAGGGGTGCTCCGCGTCGCCCAGCTGCAGCGGCGACTCCAACTAGCACCCCACCGAGATGGCCCCCGAGCGAGATCACGAACAGCATATACATACAAGAAGAGGTGGCGGCGATGAATAATCGGTTTCCTTTGAGCGAGCGTAGAAAGGTTTAGGGTATAGGAATTACAGGACTTGACGAAGGACGGTCATGATACGAGGTTTGACGTGCGATGGACGCGGTGTAACACTATGACATTCTCTGCTCTTATCATTACTTTGCTCCTCATAATACCTTGTAATAACTGTTACGAGAACACAAATTCGATACAGATGTTTCTTGTAAAAGTCTGCGAAGGGGCTCCGGACGCTCACCTACGTGCTTTCGTGTCAAGTTTCCTCGCTGTGGATGGGGCGTCGCCTGCTCACACCTAGTGATGGTCACCTAGTGATGGTCACCTAGTGATGGTCACCTACTGTGATAACCGTCGATCAGTCGATTCAAAGTCACCGCTGGAAAAGGTTAAAGGAAGTACAGTAGGCCTAGACCAGGATACTATTGAGATGAGGGTGCAAAGCCATGACCACTTTAGTATGAGGAGAGGAGCATGCGAAAAGGGGTTGCGGTGGAAAAGGGGGGAGGCATCACCAATGTGACCTGCTCTGGACGGAAGATTGGTGAAAATTTCGAGAAAAAAGAAAGAAAGGGACGAAGCGGGCGAGCTTTATCTATGAGTTCTGAGTGTGAACGCCCGCAATGGCTGTCAGTTGACCTCCCTTCCCCCCCGAGGGAGGGATGCCTGATTGCCTGCTTTGCCGCTTTCTTGCTTCTGCGCTCATAAGAGTAAGTCAATAGTAGTTCCGCAACGGACTCCCAACGGCAATCGGTGCTAACACAACGCTGTACGGGTACATCCAGGTCGAGACATGTGCCGAATTCTGTCCTGGACCATGGTTCGTTGCCCTGGTCCGACGGGCTATGTCCAGCGGTAACTAGGTATCTGTGTACAGAATATAGTAGACGACCAGACATGTGCACACAGATCGTCCGTGATGTGACTCAGAGTGTGTCTATGGGCATACGTAGATCGGTTTCTGCCTGGAATGAGCGTCGATGTAACAAACCGGTTTCTTGACTGGGTGGTGTGCCCACCGACGGGGTTGCCTTACCATTGCCGGTCTGCCACCCGCCGAGCGGACCATGATTTCAGTCGCCCGTTACGCACCTTGGGTAGGTGGTGTGGGTTGCGAGATGGCTGTCAGGGGCAGAGTCTGCCTCGGGGGCTGATGGTGTGCACGCCTGCGCTTGTCTGGTCTATAATGTCCGCTGTTGCGTGTCCTGGCCCGTACAGAAAACCACAAGGGCGACCGAGGCTATGTCGATCTACGAGATCGTAAGAGTGATCTTTCTCTATAGCACCTTGAAAGGTACCAATTCTACTCATTAGATTACGATTGACATGACTCCCGTCTCAGCAGTTAGTTACCTAGGGGGCCGAATGCCGGCCATGGCAGCAGAAGTGACGGGAGTTCGTAGAGAACTGAAGTAGGGGTGGTCGGGCGATTACAGTACTTGATGGAAAACGTCTTCCGGTCTGTTTCGCAGCCAATGTATTAGCTACGAGATGATCTCCTGTCGTGGCCCGACGATGTCTTTGGAGGGGTCGCGGAAGCGAGACATCTGCACCACAGCGACTCGGCAGGCTTTACTTGCCAGCCTCTTCCAAATTCGGACAATGAAACAATCCACAAACATTGCGCAGCCCAAAGTGGAAAAAGGTCCAAAGAAAAGTTGGGGGTGGCCCCTGGCGACGCTGTGCCATCACTGAAGGGGGTCGCCATTTGTGTCTTTTGGCCCCCCCGGGTCGCGGACGCAGAGGAGTTGGCAGAAGCGGGCTTTCTCGATGTAGGCCGCCGGTCAGTGGGTTGGTCGTTGGTTGGGCCAAGGTTACATGATTCAGACCAACACGGCCAAATGCGCAGTTTCAAGCTCGACTCCGCCTGCCAGTCTGCCTTGCGCCAAGTGCACTGCAACACGGCGTGACCGTCCTGTTTCTCGAAGGTTCCGCTGCCTGGCTGCCCTTGTGCCGCTGCGATGAGGTCTCGTTGTGAAAGAAGATAACCGAAGAAAACCTTTTCGCTAGGAAATTACCATCGTTCCCGTCTTCCTTTTTTGCTCGCACCACCTAAGCATTGGCGACCCGGTTCTAGTGGCAAAAGCCCCACCCTGTTATGGCATTCCTTTTGCTCGCCATCCGTCATTTCCCATTAACAAAGTATCGCTTTCTTTGAGGGTGTAAGCGGGGCGCTACAGAAATTTGGTTGATTGATAAGTATGCGCCTACATGCAGATACCGACATTACCGACACACTGCCAGGGCACCCTTGACGCTCTTGGCTTCGTTTCGTGGTTATCTGGTGGGAATTGCCTCGATAAGTAAAGCGGATGGAATTCATACAGGTTGGACTAACGAGGCAACACAGTATCTCCCAGACAGCCGACAAAGGAACAATTTTAGAAAAAACAGCTTTACTTGTCGAAGCCTGGACCTAGGCCGAGGCCGCTTGCGACAGCGCATAAGAAACCAGTTCGCAACCCTCCGATCTCGATAACCTTGAAGAAGTCGAAATCTTTGGCCTTCTTGTTCGTTGACGGGCAGAACGCGGTGTCGAGAAAAGACGTCAGCAGAACTCATTGTTCACGGCGGTAGGACTGAGGTTGCATCTCGCTCATCTCATTAGTAATGCACGCAGCCCATTTGAGCCTGTGCTCCGTGCAATGCTACAGTCTCTGTCCTGGTAGTTCTTGCGACAGATGACACTGCGTGTTCGCGACGCCATCTGCACTTCCGTTTGATGTCTCTGGCCCAGTACTGCCTAAAATCAAACGAAAGCTCTTCGCCATAGTCTCGTGAGGGTTCAACGCCAACCAGCGCACAGATTCGGGTCCGTTGGCGCAAGCGCCCGAAGCTTGCGCCGGTATAGTGGGGCAATCGGATGGTTAATGTGGGTCACTCGGTCCGGGCGGAAGTACTCACACCGGTGTCGGTCGGCGGTTCGCGTCCGCCATTGAGCATCGGTCTCGGCCGTTGAAAAAGCCCCCCAGTAACTTTTAGAAGATGGTACAAAGTCTCTGCGGGCCGCAAAACACTCAGTCCCTGCAGGCCAAACGAACATAGGCAACCAAGGCGCTGCCCCTACCATCTTGAACCGGGTCTATGTGGTGGTATGCGCCGCCCATCATCTCATTCTCGTCCCCTGCAACTAAATACAATGGCTTATATGACGAAGAAACGTTCCGAGAGAAGCTTTATATGGGATGGTACCTGCCTCTAGGCCCTGGTTCATGTACCCTGTGTAAACTGACCATCGGCTCGGCAACCCCCTTGTCCTGTTCGTTCCGCTCCTCTTCTTACGCTCCCGTGGCTCGGATAAGCCCACCTCCTCTTCATCAACATGCTTTCCTTTTTCTCGATATCCTAGATGAAGAGCTGGGGCAGGATCGTCATACGTCCCCGTTCTATCGACGGAGTCGAGATCCGTCAGAACCCTCAGCGGAGAACTCTTTTCAATAGCGGCACTTCATCCAGTACCAGCGGCCTCGAGCAGAGTGGGAGCAGTCACGGGCACAGAAAAGAAGACGATCTTCAGGTGGCCGAGTTCCCCCATGCGGAAGCCGTGACGGAACCGGGAATCTCTGGTCTCTGGCGGGTCATTATCGACACCTTAGACCCCGAAGGCCGAAAGTTTGGGTCAGTTCGAGCAAATTTACCCACCGACGGCCGCAGAGACCCCCGGTGACATAACTGCCGGCTGGACACAGGTGCCGTTCTCCGATGAGGCCTTCTGGGCACAGCAGGGAGCCTGGTGAGCCCAGGTCCTCACCGCCATCGAGCGGCCTTGCGTACTAACCCGCGGCTACAGCCTGGATGTCGTCGTTGACGAGTACGAGAATGGAGGTCGAGGACAGTGCGGATTATTTGCAAAAACATGGGCTCGCAAGCACTTGGCATAGTGCTCCACAACAAAGCCTCAACATGCTTGTTGTCACCTTCCCGTACAAAGAATGGCTTTGTTCACGTCACGTTGCATATCATCTTGACGAACCCTTCTCCGAATACCCGCCCGTTCCGTCCTGCGGCCCGCCCCGGGCCCAGTCGAAGTTCGACAGCCGCAAAGAGACGCCAAACCACCACCCTTGCACGTGTTCCATGCGGTATATTTTCTTTTCTGGAGAACCAATATGTGCCTACTGGGAATACTGCACGGCCTGCAGACAGGAACACCCTGCCAGCGGCAACTCCTCAGCCAAAGGGATGCAAGTTCCTGGGAACTGGGCATAGACACCTGCAATACTTGCGGGTAGCGAGCCCGTGAGAATCCAATCAGGGCGGCGAGATGACACCACCCCTAGGCAGGGAGGGGGCTGTGTAATCTGCCCAATGCCGTGGGCCGCGCTACGGCCGGTTGCGGAAGGTCGGTCTCAACGTCTGCCGCCGTCTCGAAGACGCAGAAGCAAATCTGTGTGACCAAGGACCAAGTCATGTAGTCCTTTTAAGCTTTTCGTCTCCCAGCTGTCGAGATCTGTAGCTGACACGTAGCATCGAGCGCGGAGTGATGACCGACATGAGGGCGGGGCCAATGGTCGAAGCCTTTAACCCAGCGCACCGACAAGACCCAGTCTTACGAGGACAAGCGAGGAAGTCGACCAAGTGTCACCAGTTGTGTGACAACTGAACACCAGCCCGCCTCGTTCTTAATTCGCGCTTGGTCTCTAGTGGATCGGGTCGGGTTCGAAGGCCAGGGATGCGAATGGTTCGAGTGAATGTCGTCAAAATCCTCGCAAATGCGCCGAAATGCTTCATCTGGCCTTCACTCTGTTGGTGCCCCTCCGGCTGTTTGAATCGTAGATGCACGGGAATCGTTCCAAGCAGCACTAATTGTGTATTCCGAGCCGGACAGACCGAACCCTCCACGCGCTGGTTGTTGAGACTCCAGGGCTCCTCCGTGCGCGTTCAGGGGCAGCATCGTCATGCACCCAGGGCGTCGAGACAGAGTGATTGCTATGTGATACTGTCGATAAGAGGAACGGCGACGATGCCGTATTCGTCACGCAGCCGCCCATGGTCATGCCTTTCCAAGGGCAAGATGGGGGAACCGCAAAACAAATAAAGAATGTGCCCTTCCGCCGGAGCAAATGAAGAAAGCACATTGCAGAGCTTTGCTAGCACATCACCATGTCGACAGCCATCGTGAGCGGTAGCTCTTGTAGGGTCGGAGGAGGTAGATACGACGACGAACACGACAAAAGCCGTCGGAAGGCGTGATGGGGAGTATCCAAGTTCGACGGCTTGGGCGGCGCGAAGCGATCCTTCTCTCTGCCATCCGGTGTCCAGACACATAACCTTGTGTGGGGAGTTGAGGTCTGGGCGCGAGATCAGGTCGAAGCCGTTCAAGAGTGATGGTGCCCTACTGATTGGTGGTAAGGAAGAACTTAGTACTAATGAGAAGACGAGGGAGGCAGGTGGGAAAAGAACCAGCTTGTCGCTGACTGATTGGTCGGCTGTGAAGGCATGCTCGTGGCTGCCGAGTCCAAGCGTGACCAAGGGGAAGAAGAAGAGAAAGGAAGGAAGTCAGGAAAAAAGGGACGGGACGGTGAAGGGAAGGAAGGCGGGAGATGGCGCCTTGCCTTCCTTGACAACGCCATCGAACCACTGCCACCCTTGCTCGGCATGAAATGGTGGGCAGCGGCTACCGTCACCGACTGATGGATGGGAAAAGAAGCCTGCTGTGCTTTTTTTGCACTTTGATGCCACCCAGCGGGAGGCACTACCCGAAAGAGAAAAAGAGGGTGTCAATCTCCAAGCGGAATGAGAGCCGGCTCATCCATGGCTCACATGAGGTTTACCTTGGCGCCCTGGTAGCTATTACAACAATGGAGCATTTCTTTCTTATCTTTCACCCCGTCCACTCCACCAGCTGTGTATTTCTGTGTGTCTGTGTGTCTGTGTGACGCTTGGGAGGAGGGATTATGCATCTTGGGGGCCAAAAAGCTGTTCCGACTCATCTTCCCATCGTCCAGGCAACCCCGTCGCTAACATCTCACCCGCACGGCCAAGCAAGAACGACATGCAAATCTAGACGACTTCAGGCTTGGGGTTCCCTGCGGCGCCCGCCGCTTGGCTCGACGAGGTCAGCAAGGTAGGAGGCAGCTGGGGGGGTGATATCTTGGACGCGCTAAGAGAGGAGACAAATCGGAAGCATGGAAACCGGGCCATGACGCGCTGCCCGAGCAAGGGAAATAAAGGTGGCAAGACAGCTTTCTGTCCACCGAATTGGTGTCGTCCACGCTAGTTGCTGTGATAACCACCCCCCCTGTGCTAACCATAGGTAGTCACCGCACCAGGCCTCTAGCGGAGGACAGGGGAACAACAGGGGCAGTCACGTAGGGCTATCTTAAGAGACTCGTCATCCACTTGACATATGACATATCGTAAGGCGGCCAGCCAGAAGGGGATGTGCATCTCGTAGTCGTTTCCTGATCTAACGAAGTACCTGCGAGCAAGGCAAAGAAGGGGGGGAGTGAGATGGAACAGCTGCCGGTCAAAACCCGCCCAAGCAGGTGATAATTGATATGATGTCTATTTCTCTCCGCCCTGTCCTTGGTCTCTGGTGATGCCGGAGCATCGATGTCTTAGCCGTCGCTGGCCGAGCCGTGATAGCGCCCCGGTCGCGACCCCCTGCCCCTCACCCCCGAATGTTGAAGCTGTATGCCATCCTCTGTGACTCCACGTCTGGAAGACTCGCCACGATATCGAGCGGCGCAAGGGTACTGGCTCTGTGCCATGCGTCATGCCGGGCGGGTAAAGCCTGCCGGAGCCGAACAGGGATGGCAAGTTCAACCCACCAAGGGCTGGAAGGAAGGAGGACCCCGCGCTTGACTCGATACTATGGCATGTTTAGATCGTGGTTGGGCGGCACTTGACCATGATATGCATGCACCGCTGTACACTTGACCTCCCAAATGATTTGAGAGCAATGCGCAGCTGTCTGGTGTGGAGGCGTAGCCAAACAGACGCCGGAGCCACGGAGGCTCCTTGGAGCGCCTGCCGCACATCGATATTGACGTGTGCCTACTCTGGAGGTGCTCTGCAATAAGCACCGGGGGATGTTGTCTCTTCACGTCCCAGCTCCATTCCATGCCCCATCTCGTTTGCGATCCAAGTTCCCCTTGGTCCTTTCGCACGACAGTACCTCCTACTGGGGTACACACACCGCAGCCAGAGGAGAAGCCCGCAAGTACTCGAGTGTAGACCGGCCCAGACAAGGGCTCCGTCGGGCGGCTGGTCAAGACTGAAGGAGGGAGACCGGGAAAGGGGTGAGATTCACGATGTCTTCCGGAGAGCCGCTGGCTTCGTCGGCCACTCCTCCACCCCTCACACCTCGTCTCCTCCATGTTTATCATTGTACCCCTCTTGATTCCAGTTATCACCAGATGCTTTCGGTTGGAAACGAGTATATAAAAGGGTTCTCCTGAGCAACGAACCCCTTGAGGGAGCCTACTTCTGTGCGTGCGTCCCCTTCCCCCCTTCCTTCTGAGAATCAGTTCACGCTTCCTCTAGACCCCCGCAAAGGCATTTTATTCGACTCGACCTTACTCTCTCTACACAGCGACAATGACTTCCAAGAACCTCCCGAACCATAGGTTCATCTGCAGTGAGCCCAGCTGCAACGGTAAATCGTTCAAAAATGAAGGCAACCTTAGGAGGCACATGATAGAAGTGCATGGTCCCACCACATACGTCTGCATGCCTTGCGGAACGTATATCAGAGAGAGGATTAACGACGAGTGCAATATCGAGAGGCACCGGTCGGGATGCGCCGTCTGCCAGCCCCGGGAAGCCTCGTAGGCCGGCGCTCCGTCCGCCCTCGGGTTGAGTTTCGTGGGCGATTGTCGTCCGGAAGGGACGAATCCCGAGGTATCCTAGCGGTAAGCAAGCATTCCCCCCTTTTTTTTTAGACGCCACAGGCTCACCACCAATCTTGTCGTTGTTTGCTCTACAGAATTTATGGTTTCCTGGCCTCTGCGGACAAGTATCGTGTCGGGATGGGAGCACTTCTGGCTCGCGATGTGGAGAAGTCGTGGAGGAAATGGTCCATCTCTAGCGCGGGGAACTGGCGGGGTACGGGCATCGGCATGGCGGTTATTAGGGAATATCAAGACGATTTGCACGTGGCTAGTTTGAAGTACTGTGCTTGCACCCCCCCGTCGAGGCACGAATCCCTCCGTCCACGTTGTGCGCAGTGCAACCTGATCATACCTACCAAGCGGCTTACCGCATCCTGCGGGTCGATGTTTGATAGAAAGCCAGTGCGGCGGCGCGTGCTTGCGATGGAGGACGATCTGCCATCCGATGAGGAGCCACCCCTCCCCAGGTCTGGTGTGCAAGGATAATGTGCGTTATTAACAGATGGGAGGACCCGCCAGCAAGTTCATGGAGCTGTCAGCCGGGACATGCCTGCAACGGAGAAGACGGGTCACTTCCGATAGCACCATCGCTGCCAGGATCATCTCGAGTTTCGTTACTCGAGGAGAGGAAGCGAGAGGCCGGATTCGACCCACTTTGGGGGGTCCTTTGCGCCAATCCCAGCTTCGTCACGGGCCTTTGGGCGGAATGCTCGCCTATGGGTGGAATATGAAGCAAAAGCCAAGTATGGATTCCGCCTTCGGTTCACCACGGCGTGTTTCTGGGGCATGCATCTAGACCGGTGGGTGGAAGACTGGCGTTTCCACCTACGATCCAAGATGGGGGCATCTCCAAGATGTCTCACACCACACCGATGTCGGCCAGGCTCGGCCAGGCTCGGTGAGCCATGTTCACAATGACTTGAAGGTTCCCACGCGGGGATATCCAGCACGTCCGTCTTAAAAGTCTCGGAAGGTGGGATGAAGTGCGTGGAGACACTGTCCGTACCGTAGATGGACCAGACACTCTCCGGGTGACTGCGTATGACGCCCTTTTCCTCTTTACGAGCCGTAGGCAATTGGCTGGCTGGTCCCACCATAGTCCGAGTTGACGTTGACGATGTGCGATAGTGCCTTAGTTAGGGGTTTGAATTCAAAGTGCGAGCCGGGTTATTTGTGAGGAACCACAACGCCAAGAACCCCGATCCCGAATTTGGCTCTTTGGTGCAAATTTGCACCAAATGACCAGTTTCGGTATAGCGTCATAAACTCAGGTGTCATCCATGTCGTCGAAGGTATACGTAACGGCCTGGCGGGGTCCTGATTAACTCCAGGCTTGGGGGTATGGGGTCTAAAGGTAGGGGGTACTTTGTACGTGTACAGCGCAATTGGTGTCGTGGGATTTGACATGGTGTAAGCAAGCAGGAAGAATCCCGGTGTGTGGCAACAGTATCCGTACCTGAGCAAGTTATTTTCTCTTCTGCGGGGGCCAAGCAGAGACCCTGCCTGCCTACTCCGAACCAGAACCACGAGAGAGGGTGTCTACCAAACGGCTTCCGAGAGTTACTTGATTGGCGACTTTCGTTACACTACCTAGTGGAGGCTTCGGTAGGCGGCATATCTCGAATGGGTCGGGACTGTTCCGATGCACAGTAGGTGGAGAGAGATCCGGGGTAGCTCAGACCAGGGGCGGCTGTTAAGAGCACGGTTGAATGCCCTCAATATGGTTGGTGTTTTTTGAGGGCTGGAGGTGGTGTGAATTAGCAAGGCGGCTTGGCATCTCCCGAGGCACGGACGTCTCGCTTCTCTGTTGCCAGACCCGTCAACCGTATGGTGAGAAGAGGCTAGCTGTGGAACTGAGGCCCCAGGGCGGGGCTCGAAACGCATCTCCAATCTGCCGTATGCAAGTGCTAGTGTGCACATATGGCTGGCCCGCCCATCGAGCTCCCGGCCTGGACGTGAAGGACAACACCACAAGCAGTCAAATACCTCACCGAGAGATAGAGATGCGGTGGCGGCGGTGAAGAGGGCAGAGGCCGTCACAGTCCGACCTTGCAGACGGGCAAAGGCGAGGGCTTTGGGAGTGATGCAAACCAGCCAGGGGGTGGGTTGTGTTGGCCCTGCTAGCTCCAGCGAGGCATGTCGGGAGGTGGGTGATGCATCGATGCCCTGGTCAAGTCAGCTTTCGTCAATCTTGTCATCTTGTTAGTGTCATGGAAAATGCCCACGGCCCTAGCTTTTGCCTCCGGTGTCCCGCACAGACGAGCGGCTGGCATGACAGATTGGCTTTTCACAACCCTAGGAGTATCAGTACGCCCTAGTACAACTTTGGTCGCCCACCATAGCAGCACCCGCAGGAGGCACATTTGATGTGATTTCTTGTTCGCTGAGTAAAGCCCGATGGTGTGCTCCCGCCCACAACACCAGGACAGGCGTAGCTCTGTAGAGGTGGGAGTGACATCAAGAGACCCATACCGAACACAAATCAAGGTGCGGGAAGATTTCCCGACGGAGCTCTGACGTTGGGAGCCCATAACCCCCCGTCCCCCCGTCACGTCAATCTTCATGGGCATATTCCAATTAATCTCGACAGCCTTGTTGTTCAAGCTACCAGTGGATCAAGCCATCCAGACCGCAAGTGAGACGACATGTAAAGCCC
This sequence comes from Colletotrichum cereale, assembly GCA_034509685.1. NCBI lineage: Eukaryota > Fungi > Ascomycota > Sordariomycetes > Glomerellales > Glomerellaceae > Colletotrichum > Colletotrichum cereale. The sequence continues at coordinate 23,832 of JASUDE010000373.1, read as the reverse complement.
CCACCCGCCGCTAGTTTCCGGGTCCGACAGAGGGGCTGTTCACCAACAACGCCCACCAGACAAGCTATCTCGTCGCGGAGAGTCCTCCGAATTCTTTGCGCCGTGGTCGGGATTCCTAGTCGTCTTTGTGTCTGTGCGAGCCCTCGAAGCTGGGCCCTGCTCAACAGGCCTCTGCCGCAGCATCCCAAACCAGCCACTGATGTACGTCGTCAAAGCATCGTCCGACTTGACCATGTCTATGCTTGAGTCGACTTCTGAACGTTGCGGAAAGAATCAACGGACGTGCCGTAGCTTCCGACCTGGAGGCATGTCGAGATAACGGTACAAACCAGGCAGTCGAGGACCTCGAGGGGGTGGGAAATGAGTGGCATCACCAAGGGCCACCCGTCTTGGATAGGGCAGGAATGGTGAAGGGACGGGGAAAAGAATAAGAACCGTTACGCGCCGGTCGAGCTCTATCCAAGGCTCCTGTGTCCACAACGTGCAGGCAACGAACATGGGTATTGCAGCTTGTCGTAGAGCGTGCTGCACTTGTGGCCTCAGTAGATTGGTCGACGGCAGTACTTGAAAGATGTCGGAATGGCGAACCAGACAAGTGACATGCGAACCATGCGCAGTGTCACTAATTCATGCACTCATCTCCATTCTCGGCTAAGCCTCATGGCCATCGCGGGCCAGCCGACAAGTCCACGACTGCGAAAGATGGTAGGCGAGTATACGCCGATCGCCGACAAGTTGAGTCAAACTGCGTCGCAGGTTATGCGGACGCCTTCTCCTGCCTGAAAATAGCACCGGGATAGACAGATGATCTTGCTCCTTGGTGACGGGGCAACCGGGAGGTCTTGCTGGTCGGTGGCTGACCGTAGCCCCCTGAACCGAGAAGAGTAGAAGCTTTTATCTACACAAGGTCAATGTACTCGTCCTGGAACTGTCGAAATGGCAGGCGCAGGTGCACGTCTGCAGCTCTCCGGTCCTCGAAGCTATCGCTGTGTGTCTTGGGCCGAAACGAGCGATAAGGGGTGGCAGGCACCGCGATAGTCTGTGTGAGCGCAGCGAAGCCCCCAGAGCAGCTCTCACGGAGGCATTGGCGACAAAGCATCCAGCCGCATCTACTTCATTCCCCCTGTTAGGATTTGGCGCGCGCTGGTCATGGTTGCTAGCCTGGCTAAAGGTGAGGAGCGGGAACCCAGAGGAACCGAGGCTGCCCTATCGGTGGGCGTTGTCCAAAGGCATACCCACTAACATTTGAAATTAGAGGGTTCTACGACCCATCGCGCAAGGACGGCACGCTGGCTGCCTTGGAAAGTTGTGGTCGGTCGACGACAGTACTTCGCCAATGGGCCCGGACAAGGCGATCCTGGCAATCTTGGATGGTGATCTCATCGAATTTCGTCCCCCAAAGCCCACAGGTGAGTTAAGTTGCTTGCGGTGAATGCAATATCGCATTGGGGGCGATGCGCGTGCGAACAATGAGTCGGCCGGTTGGGTCGACGGTGCATCCGTCGTACCAGAGACCATGGATTGGACAGCCCGATACCTGACTCGGTCAGCTGGTCTGCCCAGAGAAAGACGACTCGCAAGCCAAATTACAGGCCGTTACGTTCCCGAAAGCATGGCTACCTAGCTGTCTCGGACGGTATTGTTGAGGCCTCGGCGTGAAGACCCTTGACTTTCCCGGGGGGGGAGGATTGCTACGGCATCGGCTCGTCAGTTCATCATCTGCTTCCCTGCTCACAGCAACAGCTCCAGCGCTCTTGAAGACGTACCTATCGCGCATATAGTGCCATTCACTTGATGGAATAACGTGTGCTTGATGTAACGTACATTGCACGCCCATCTGCCGCAAATCTCCATTTCCAGGTGGCCGAAGGTTGTGAGCGAGTGGGTGTCTCTCTACCATTGTGTGTCACGTGGCTTGCTGACACAAGAACCCTGCACTGGGGCTCGCGGTGGGTCTACTCGATGCCGACCGGACCGGACGAGCTCACCGGTTTTCGTTTCTTTTCTTTTACACACCCGACGGTATAGAAGTTCGTGGACTCGATTACGGTAATTTAGTTCATGATATTTACCTTATCGCAACGTCCCCCCCCCCTTACATTTTAGAACGCCAACTGCCATTTCTTATCGACGCTTAGGGCATTTCTTCAATGCTCCGTCAGGCCCTTCCGTAGACGCCCATCTAGATCTCTTCCAGGCTAGGTATTTGGGCTAGTAGGGTGGCTACTTGGAAGGCTTCGCCGCGCTTCCAACGGCCACGCTTAGTCTGAGCCGCTCAAGGATGGCCCACGTGGGAATGTGAGATGTGATGTGGCGGCAATGAGGACGGGGCAAGCCATCGTGGCGACGCCACCAGCCATCAGCATCTGCAGCGAAGAATGGCATTCGAAAACAAAGCTAGATGTACTAGTATGTCTCAAAACACCTGTCGAGGTCCGATCGGGGCTTGTGCATTCAGCTTGCTTCTCGAACCCTATGACGGGTTCTATAGCGGGATATAATAGTACCTAGTTTACACTACAAGACTCGGTTAGGTAGGTGCAACGGGGCTTATCAATGCACCCCCGCTACTAGTTTATCAAGATAGAGCGCAGGAATCTGCATCTGCCTCAGCGGCAAGCTTGCAAAGACGCAGAACTCGCCCATTCAGAGAGCCTTTCAATTCTGTATCCGGTAAACAAGTGCAGTATGGGTGTGTGCAGCCTGAGGACCGGTATGGTCCGAGGTTCCACACCTAGACATCCTGCCTTGCGAGTTCATCTAGGCGCGTCGGGACCACGGTCTCGTGTTGTTATCGCGAGGATGGTGAGCCGCGACGTTCGCCTTTTTCTACTTCACGTGACCGATATCTAGGAGTACTATAGTCCTAGGTACTGATAGCAGCTAGCGATCTACGAGTAAGCCGGTAAAACATCTGTACTGGAAGAATCTGCGTTAGGAGAAGACAGGGGAGAGAAGGCCGCGCAGGGCTGATACAGGCTGCTTCTTGAAACTAGAGTAATCGGCCAGCTCAAAAGAAGAGTAGGATAATTCTGCATCCCAAAGCGGCTGAGATGCTCTAGGGGAGGAGTATCAGCAGCGACTGTATGGCTAGGCTTGATTTGGAAGTAGGATGGTCCTGCTTTCTGCTGTATCTACTGTATTACAATCCCTAGATGTCGGACCGTCCTACTTCCAGACGAGGTTAGCGCAAATGGTGTGAGGGGTGGCAATTGACACCTCCTGTTCACGCTCCGTATTGACCAGCTTCTCTCAAATTGCACTGGCGCACGTCTTGTCCCCTGCTAAGCTTGGCGCTGGGCCCTGAGCAGTCGGAGGCCGTCGAGGAATAGACAGATCAAGCGACATCCCATTTTACCCATGTCACCGAGACAGGATACCCCGATGAATGAGATTACGTGGCTTGAGTCGGTGAAGGAGTGTTCAACACCGGCTCCTCGAGAGCTGAGCTAAGCCGTCACAGTCACAGTCTTTTGTCTTGCTTGTCCAGGTCACAGTAAGCGGCTGGCAAGACAGAGCTTAGCGAGACGAGCAGGGGTATCCCGACAGATGTGGGGAGCGCCCTGGCGGTCGGTCCTCTGTAATCTGTGTAGGATTGCAGAAATCAACATCTTGCTTTTTTCCAAAGAGCAAACAGTGTCCTGGCAATGAGGGACGACAACCCCGCCCGCGGGGTTTCCTCCTTCCTGTGACTATTGTTTTGGAGAACCTGGCCTCGACTTGGACTCATCTCACGGAGGTTGGCGCCTAGGTCCATGACAAAGAAAGATCATCACAGATCTAGTCCAAGGTAATCTTCGCAACGTACGGGCGCGCGGGAATGGTGTCATGTCCAACCCGTTCCGCTGCAGGGGTGTTCGAACCCAGTCGCCCGCTGCTTACTTGTAGCCCGTTGCTGAGTGGACACACCGGAAGAGGGTGAAGCGGGCGCTGCGCGACCGAAGGACCTACGGGATCCCGAAGGACCGCCGGGTGCGGGACTGACCAGCTGGCGGTGTGCGCGATGCTGTCTATTTCTTTTTGATACACTAGATCTCACGGTGGTCCTACGTAGTAGATGAGGTGTGGTCGGCTTTTCCCTACATACAAGGAGAGGAACGCGGGTGCAGTACCAAATGAAGGGGGACTGGGCAGAAATATACTGTGGGGACTGCTACACCTCCACAAGTAGCTTCTGGTCGACTATCCGAGCCGTAGGACAGGTTTGAGGCGGCCTATCTGGAGCTCTCGCACTGCCTGGCCTCATGAAGGCGGCCACCCAAGAGCCCGTGTGGTACCCAGCAGCGGAGCGCATGTCATCCAAACGCAGCAGATGACCATGAGCCCTCACCGTAACCACACCTATGAACTATCATTCTCTGATTTGTGGTTCTGCGCAAGGCTCCCGGACCGAAACGGCCTTACAAGGGGGGGCCTGCCGAACCCTTGACGATGCGAATGTATCTGTGTGAATATCCAGTAGGCTCTACTAAGGCGAGATGAACACCGGCACAGAGTTGACTCACAGCGTTCTCTCGCCATGGGGCCAGCTTGGAGGTGAGAGGTGAGAGGCCGGAGGTCTCTCCCTTCACCCGCTAACTCGACGGGGAGAACGGGGCGGTTTCGACGAGCATTAGAAACAAGCTGCAGCTGTTCGGAAATAACAAGGGCTGCGAGGTCATCGGGATGTCACCCTGAGGCCGCTCTCCAGCTTGTACTCAACCCGTAAACTACCCAAGCGCTGTCATAGCCATAGGAGAGTTATTTTGGTGCTTATCGTTGGCCATACTACGTTCGCCACGTCTTCTACTTCCAACAGACCGGCCCAGGCCTGGGGTCGGCGGGCCATGAGTTTGGCTGAGGTCGCATTCCTCGAGCCAACAGGCTTAGCTTCGCGCCCAAGGTGTACTCTGGCTCTTGGTCCTACTTTATCGCCAGAAGACTTGACATCGCCCTACTTGCAGGATAGCCTGATTGCCTTGCTGCCCTGACTTTGTGTTGCAAATATCCAACAATTGCTTTCCGCGGCGGGCGATTTCAAGCAACAGACGGGGCGGACACTCGAAGCCGTGAAAGTCTGGCGGCCTGTTCTCTTTACCGTAGTTCTGGCTACGCCCATCAACACGTCTACCGATCTCGGTCCGCAACAGAAGCTAGGCATACCAGCAGAGAAAGGAGAAGAGGCGCGCGACGCGACGAGAATCTCCCATAGGGGAAAGGTCTTCTCCCCCGTGGCCTCCTGACGGCACCACTCTGGCGCGGCCGTCCTTCTCAGATGCAAAGCACCGCCGACGCCCTCCAGCTCTCGTCCGACTTTTGGCTCGCTCGTATGGCAGTGTGTGTGCCTCGCAAGTGGCTCGCAGCTTGCGAATAAGAAATCGGCCACAGGTTCTGCTGTTCGCTCTCCGCGCACCCGAACATCACTACTGGGGAAAACACAAGGCAGACGGCCATCTGAGCATGAAGTACCATTCCAGATGCGTCCTGTCCGTCTTACCGGGGCTCACAGAGCTATTACTGACTTATAACGATCTACAGAACTCTCCGACTCCCCCACGCTGCCCGAACGGTCGTACACGATCCTCAAAACCTGACTGAACAATACATACAACTACTCATGGGGGCAGAGAAGCTCCATACGGCCGTTGACTGAAGCCGAGTTGACCGAAACCGATATGGCGACTCTCCAAGTGCATGATCCCTGAGCGTACGATTGTTACTACGACGACGAACCAATAACCATACAACGACAAATTTCAATGCCATAATCGTCACGAGCGATATGCCCAGACAGTATAAGTTTGTTCTTCATTGTCGTGTATCTACTATCTCACATGAAAACCCAGTTGCTTCGGCTCAGAACAAAGAGGAGGTTGCCTCAGGAAATCCATGACGCCGGACGTCTTATATCCACGTCCCTTTTGCACACACTTGCCCGCCTCTGCAAATACCGCCTGAGGTCTTCTCTGCGGACAATCAGAGACGCTACTTCGTCTGCCTGCGCCTTCTGGGTCACCATCATCTCCTTCTGATATCTTTCTTCTCGCTGTCATATATTCTGCTCAAATCATCTGCCTGATTTGGTCCAATTCAAACCCTCGCCGAGTTTCAACCTTTGTTGGTTCAATATTTGGGTGGTGAGCTTAGCACCGAGTTCATCAAAGTACGAACGACTGGTGCCGCCTGCTGCCCATGCCACCACGGGCTTGACAAAACAGCAATCTGGCGGGACTTCTCCAATGATTGGGTTTGTACCGGTTCGTGTGGCAAGCTGTTGAATCTGTTCAAATATTCTCGATTCTGCAAATCGCCGAATATTGTAAGAATCTAGTAGATCACGATCTGCCTCCCAACGTATGTCATGCATCGACTTGCCGACAATATTGCAATTTGCCTTCCTAACAAAAACTGCAAGGAATGACTGCTTGGGTAAAATGTACCATAGCCATGGACGACAGTCATTTGTTCGACAAGCAACGGCGTATTGAATACAGGCCTTCAGCAGCGTTGGGTTCTCCCAGAAAATCGTCACTGAGGCGACTCGGCATAGCTGGTGGGTGAACTCTTGCGACCACTTCAATGAGATTTCTCTGCAGTCCCTTCCCTTTTACTTAAAGTACCGGAAGTAGTAGTTCTTTGAAGACAGGTCCGCCGGCCAGACCTTGATGGCGCGGGGCAACAGGCACCATATCAGTTAAGTATCATCGTCAACCACGTCGTCGTACTCCCACCAGGTCGTCTCTCGCGAAGAGCCAAATTACATTAAAATTCTCTGAAATTATATGTGACTCTCGAGTATAGGATTTGGAAATTGCATAGCGCCAGTGCTATCAGCGATAAGCAGAAAAATGGAGATGCGATTGCCCGAGGTTCCCTCCAATATTTCCACAACACGAAACGGAGGTTCACACTTCATGTCGTGTTCATCGCAATCATCTTTATCGTCTTCGTCTTCTTACTCTCGTCTTTCTCTTCGTCTTCGTCTTCATCGTTGTCTTCTCTCATGACGACTTCGGGAATGCCTTCGGAAACCTCTGGCGGCGGCACAGACGAGCTGGTAGCAGAGGAAGGGATGGTGGTTCCACACTCATTGCCTTCAGTATGAAGGGCGTTGCCTTCTTTATGGTCTCTTGTAGGTTCAGGTCAGTCTTCCGGAATAGAGTCGAAGTTGATGCCGCCATACCTAAGACTTTGACTCTGGGGACACATTGTTCCCGTCACCAGTGACATCGGCGTCTCCTGCAGCTGAACTAGCGCCTCGGCAGCAAGGAACGCGCTGCACTGCTGCTGCTGTCGGAGTAGTCTCCCGTCATTGCGTCCGGTATCCTCCGTCTCCGTGTTGTTGGGCATTTTTGGTTCCCTGCGACTGACTCACATGTGGTGTTTGCTGTGAAAGGTCAGAAGAAACTGCGTGGTCCTTTGAACTTATGGGAGGTGGAAACTAAAGCAAGGGTGAAAGAGAGAAAAGGCAAGCGTTAAGGCACTCTCTGTAAATAGCACACTTATCATCCGTACTTGCTCTGTAGGTAATCCCTCCTCACCTACCTGCTCGAGGAAAGAACTCATCCGGGCATATCCTTCCCATTTCTCCTTCACTTTCCCCCCCTGTTTCGCAGCTACCCAGGTAGGTACACAGCGCATACTTACATTAAACGGCCCATCCACGTCGCCATTGGCAAACTGCATCTGACACGATCCCTTTAGACAACCAGAAGGGTGTTGACCAGCGAGACTCAAACGACTGCTACGCCGCGAGTTTTCCCTATCATGGTTGGCCCTTGACATGGTTGAATCGGACCCAGCGATCGAAAAGGCGACTAGAATAATCAACAAGGGAAACCGCTTCTCGTATTAGAGGGTCACAGGCCTCCAGAAAGACCGGTATGCAGGCAAAGCATATGGTATCGAATACCTTAGAAACTTTACTTACTTGATCACAATCGCCAGCACATGAGACTAACCGCACATACCGACTATATAGCTACTCCCTCAGAAGAGCCTCAAGCTACAAAACATCTTCCAAGCATGGTCGCAGACCTTCGACGTTAATATTATCAAACCACCGAGGCAGGACGCCAGCTGGCCGAGTATACTGCAGTATGGGATGGGTTGTTACGGGCTTGTTGACGGGGGGAAGCTCCCACTTTGTGGGAGGAACCAGCTTTATGTTAATGGGGTCCTTCTGTTAGACTTGAAGCCGGAGGATCGTGTTGATATGGAGGTGAAGAAGAGGAATGGCTGAAGCCTAGAGTAGATTTAGCAAATACATTCCGGTCCAAAACGTGCAAGTATCGTACTAACGATGGCTTTTGTGGCGCCCATGTCCTAGCCCCTATCGCTTCCCAAGCTGCACCATCAGGTCGTCCTGGCCTCCGGTCAACGTCTCTCGGGACCCATCTTCATCGACCGGAAAAGGCAGATGGCGCGTCGGCTGCCTTTGATACCGCCCTCCTCGTCCGTTACCATCGGCCTTGGGCACGTGGGTAGTGCCCCAGTCCATCGCCCGCATGTCCTTCACTTCCAGGACCCAGGTTCCGCGCCAGTTTTCTTCATTCTCAACCACCTGATCGAGTCTCCAGGGGAACTCGGCATCTGGGCGGTACTTCCATCCCTTTTTGGCTACTACTGTCGATTTATGTGCAGGAGCTGTATGGGCTCCGAGGCCATGACAGCACGTGCAGCAGTCGACTTTGGTGTTGACTTTGACGTCGACCTTGGCGTCGACCTCGGTGTCGTGTTTCGGGTTTTCCTTCTTGAAGCCGGTGATACGTACAAGTACGGCAAGGTATTGCCTTGCACGGTCATTGAATCGTCCCATTGTCGAAGCTGTGTATAGCTAAGTCTGTAGCGTCCGGTGATCTTTACTTGAGGTGGGCGAAGGAGATAGATGGTGGGTGGCAGCAGTTATGCCTCGTGTGCCTGGTTAACGTAAGTATTTGAGACGTGTTGAAAGCGCGGGTGTGTTGCGTACTTCCTATTGAGCTGGAGATATTGATCCAAAGAAGTTCAGTATCAAGCCCGTTGTCGCCTGGTGTCTGAGAGAGAGGAAGAAATAGTTTTTATCTGAAATATTTTATGCGGCTGTTCACCAGGAAACCTTTATGGTACCTCAATACGTATAACCCGATATATGGCACCTCTAGCCTAAACTACATCTTAATCTTGTAATACGGTACAAAATACCCAATAACGTGGGGTCACTAATGAATTAGACTTTACTTTAACTATGGCCTGGAGCGAATGACCCTGTGTTGCCCGTACGTTAACGCGCAACTGGCAAAAGCCTAGCACTCTGATACAGGGTGCCTCGCCCGTTCATTGGCAATGGGATGGTATTCAAAATGCGGTTGATTTCAACTCGCTCAAGAAAAACAATGCTAGCTATTGGAAAGTAACAACGCTGAAATTGCTGACGCCTCTGGCGCCGGGAGGTGTTTACCCATGATATGTCCCATTGGTTTCGTCCCATTGGATCCTGAAAGCCTACTTCGCGGGCCTGGCACCTTGACGCTGCCGAAATCAAACCCAAACCTAGGCTGATGATGAGACCACGTTCCGCAGCGGAAAGATGTGACCATACTTACGCCAGTGAAAACACAGTGTGTGTGTGTGTGTGTGTGTGTGTGTGTGTGTGTCTACAGCGTCTAGCCAGAGCCACAAGTACATCCCTTGCGGAGCGCCGGGGCGACGTTGGGAAAGGGGAAGCACTGTCGGCCCTGAACCTTGCAGTCCTCGCTCTCGATGCCACAGGCGGTGTCGCTGCAGGGACCGGTGTACGGTACGACAGGGGCCTGGGCGACGGAGGTGGCGACGAGGGCGAGGACGGTGACGAGAATGCCGCGCATGGTTGCTAATGTAGTGGGTAAGAGGGAGTAGGTTGGCGGTTGTTGAGCAAGGGTATTTGATCGGATGAAGGCAAAGCTGGAGACTTGATGGAGTGATGGTGGGTTAGTGGAGATAGAGATGGGATGTAAGACTGTGTGCGTTCGTCTCGATTATATACTTCTTTTCACGACGGGATGAAGGCATGTCCTTCGGCCTCGCGCACCTTCCCCCCTTTTTCCTCCGTCCATGATCCATGGCTTGCGAGGTGTATCATGTCTATTTTGGAGGGTTGACGATTGAGGTTCGGCTACTTAGTATAGACGTCTGGCGGTGCAGTCGGCCGATGGTCCGGCACACTTGGCTGACCTTGGCGGGGTTTGGCCCTTGGGTATTATCGGGTTGGATAGGGGATGGGAGCATTTGCGGTAGCCAAAACCAAGGCCAAGGCCAAGCGTGCAATCGGTAGGGGTCTGCCACTGCCTCCCCATAAGAAGAGGCGAAAGCAAATGGGCGAGAAAGCTTGGTTGTCGCTGTCTCGTGCTGGCCTTGGCGACGAACGTTTCAACGTTCTCTGTGTAACTGTCTTGGCCCGCTGCTGGTTGCTAGCGCGGAAGGTTATCCGCGTCTCCAAGTTTTTATTTAGACGGACAAGAAAGGAGTTCGATCAGCTAGCTGGTAGACAGCCCCCTTCCCCTCCCCCACGATGGATGATGGACGGACGACGGGTGCGTTGCCGAGTCCTCGTCGACCATCCCCCATGCGCGAGCGGATGGTGCAGCTCTTGGGAGTTGTCAAAATAGCAACAAGGGGCCGGATCCTTGCCGTGTTGCTGTGTGAGTTGTCGGTGAGCCCCGCACGTGTAGTTCTGTACCGCGACTCAGCGGTCGCCCTGGGATCTGATGCAACCAAAAACACTTGTATTGAAACTGCCCGACGAGATTGGAATGAAACGGGCCTTGGGAGCCGGAGTCTGTCGGGCCGCAGTCCGTCGTGTACGAATGAGGAGAAATCTGCCGCAGCATTCTCGAGGGCGGAAGTCGCGACGCTCTGAATTAAGAAATCTGGCAGCTATCAACGTCCGTGCAGGCCTATGACCATTAGTCAGAATCTTAGCTTACCAACCTTAGGTACTGGTACGTATGGCACGTCACTTACAAGCAACGCTGGGAATTGCATGGCGAGAAGAAGTCAATGCTGACAGTTCCCAAGTATTCGCGATGTTCACTGCATCTGCGTTGAATGTCTACTGGATTGGACCATTCCGTCAACAACAGCTGCTTCCACCTCCAAAACCCCCTTTGCTCTGTTGGAGCAACCTTGCACCTTAGGTACGTACCTAGATACCTGGTCCAAGCATCCGTACACAGCCCCCGCAAGTGAGGTTGTCTTGTTCCTACGTAGGTAGTAAGCAACGAACAAGCAGGCCAAGTGACTGGTCATTTAGGGGGTGCTACGAGTCCCTTCATTGCCGAAAAGCAACTGTGAATCATCAGTGCGAACCACCCTCTCAGCTGGGATCAGTCTCGTCTCGGTATCACGTGGGTAGCCATGTGACGCTTAGCACGTGACTAACCATCCAATCCTCTCTGGCTCGGGCAAGGGAATCCCAGTCATTCATCTTCCCAAATGCCAATACAAACTCAATGCTCGTTTCCAACTCTAATCAATCGACTTCCATCATCTTATCGACGTCGGAAACCTCGTGTTAAACAGACGTTTCTCACCTAGGTACTAGGGACTTTTGTCTATCACAGAACCAACAATCTGGGTTTAATTCACTATGACCGGCCAATGGTTCGATCTAGCCAAGTCGGTGTATCTGTACAGGGTACACGCAATCCTCCTTTCCTATTGAGCCTGACGGCTCTACGGATACCACCTTCGGATATTGCCCGGTTGTGCGTGAGGCAGCATGCGAAATCCATGCAAAGAGGCCAAAAAGGGCCATGGCAAATCTGGTCCTCTTCATCTCGTATGGGACAGGACACGCAATTGACCTGTTGGGTCTGTGTTGTTCCTACGCCGCACAGAGTGCATCTATATCATAAACAACGGGGTTTCGTCGTGTCTCCATCCAGAACGCCAGCCTGCGACTGACCCACCCGTCTTGGCTTCACGCAGTTGTTGTGCTTCCTTCGCGCGTTTCGATGGCTTCCTCATGTCTCAATGACAACACGCTAGGCCCAGCCGTCCACGGCTGTCGCAACGATTTCGATTTCACCGTCAAGTTCGAGCATGTCTTCTTTTCAATTGTCCCTGCTTCGATATTCATTGCGGCGGCACTCCTTCGCCTTCTCCACTTGTTACGCAAGCCGAGGCTCGTTGACGGGGTCATTTTGCAATGGATGAAGCTTGTAAGCATCACAAATGCCGCCTGTTGCTTTTCTGATACCAAAATAGTTATTCGTCGTGGTCTACGCCGGTCTCCGGCTTGGCCAACTGGTCTTGTCAGCTCGCGGAACCTACTGGTCGTCCCAATCCGGGATAGCATCCGATGCGATGGGCGTTCTCGTCGGCCTCGTCATGATCCCGCTCTCGTTTCTGGAGCATCCCCGCTCACCACGGCCATCAATGTTACTTGGTGTTTATCTGCTGGTCACAATCTTACTGGACATCGCTCAGTCAAGAACGTTATGGTTCTCGTCCGGTTCCGCTAACGATCTGCACCAAGCTCATGTCTCGGTTGCCGCTGTCGCCCTCAAAGCTGTCATCCTCGTGCTCGAGTCCCGGAAGAAACACCAGTTGAACCCTCAAAAGCAGCAATGCCCAGAGGCGACGAGCGGCATCATCAGTCTCTCGACCTACTTCTGGGTCAATAGTCTTTTTCTCGCCGGGTTTCGCAAGAATATCGCCATCGATGATTTGTATGCTCTCGATGAACCAATGTCGGCTGAGGTCCTGTACACCGAGCTCGAGCCTCAGCTAGAGAGACACAAGGACAATGGCCACACGCATGCCCTGTTTAGGAGCCTTCTTGGTACACTCGTGATTCCTCTGGCTCTTCCCATCCTGCCGCGACTTTGTTTGATGGGCTTCAAATTCTGCCAGCCTCGTATGATCGAGAGCTTGCTGAATTATCTCCAGGAACCCGCGAGCTCTTCCTCGCCAAACAAGGGCTACGGGTTCATCGGTGCAGCTGTCCTCATTTACGTCGGCATGGCCGCGTCCATGTCGCTGTACTGGTATTTCCAGGAGCGCTTCGTACACATGGTCAGAGCCATCTTGGCCTCGGCCGTCTACCGCAAGACGACCACCATCAGCCTGTCCGCTGCGGACGACTCATCGGCCTTGACGCTCATGAACGCTGATGTGGAGCGCGTCAAGGCCGGGTTCCTACAGACACACGAGTATTGGGCCAACACCATCGAGGTCGCATTGGCGTGCTGGTTGCTGCAACGCCAAATCGGGGCGGCCTTTGTGGCACCCGTCATCGTCGTTATTATTTGTACGGCAGCCTCCGCGGTCAACGCCAAACTCACCGGCAAGCGCCAAACACTCTGGATGGACTCGATCCAACAACGAGTGGGGGTTACCTCGAAAGCCATCTCAAACATGAAGGCTCTCAAGATCTCGGCCATGTCCGGTCCGATAGAAAACATAATCCATGACCTGCGACTGAAGGAGATCAGCGTGGGTGGCAAGTGGCGCTTGTTGCTCCTCGCCGCCGTCACGATTGCCTACTCGCCCTCTCAACTTAGCCCCGTCATGGCTTTCGCCTTCACCTCTCAGACCCTCGACATCACACGCATCTTCACTTCAATGGCGTATCTCATGCTCCTGGCTGGTCCGCTGGGATCTCTCTTCCAGGCTGTCCCGCAACTAATTTCCGCATTCACTTGCTTAGATCGCATCCAGGCTTATCTTGACAAGGAAGCCCGGATCGACTTCCGCAGAACGCCCGGCCCTCCACTATTCTCCGAAAAGAACACTGATGCCGCAAGTTGGGACCGAGATAATGCCGCCATTGCAGTGAACCAAGCCTCCTTCGGCTGGGTGGAGGGAAAGGCCGTCCTGGAAGCCGTTGATATCACCATCCCAGCCCACGCACTCTCCATTATTGTGGGCCCTGTGGCTTCTGGCAAGTCAACCCTGTTGAAGGGCCTCCTTGGAGAAACGCCAGTCACCTCCGGCGACGTCATCTTGGGTGTTAGCATCGCAGGATTGGGTATTGCGACCAGTCTCCGTTCCTCTACAACAATACGATCAAAGCCAACATCATTGGTCATTCCGAGCTCGATCCTGAACGGTATAGCCAAGTCGTCGACGCGACCATGCTATCTACAGATTTCGCCACGCTGCCCAAAGGAGACCACACCAAGATTGGGAGCAACGGTCTGACCCTGAGCGGCGGTCAGAGGCAACGAGTTGCCCCTGCACGAGCGTTGTACCTGGAGGCCGATCTTTTGATACTGGATGATATCCTCAGTGGTCTCGATGCGACCACTGAGGAGTACGTCTTCCGCGGAGTGTTTGGCAGTGATGGCATCATCCGCCGGAGGGGAGTCACGGCCGTGTTGTGCACACACTCGGTTCGGCATTTGCCGATGGCCGACCACATCATTGCTCTCGGCGACGATTGTACTGTGGTGGAACAGGGCTCGTTTGCAGACCTTCAAACCAACGGCAAGTATGTACAGAGCCTGAAGATCCAGGCTGCAGAGGAGAGCCCCAAGTCAAAGGCTGATACCAACACCTCTCCTGCCACGGAGCCTTTGGCGCAGACGGTGACTGAGGTCTCCGTTGCCGAGGAACCGAACAAGGCACGCCAACTGGGCGATCTCGCCGTCTACAAACACTACTTTGGTAGCATGTCGACCTGGGTCATCGCGGCCTTCCTCTTCTGGTGCTGCGCCTACGGCTTTTCATTCAACTTTCCTACCGTGTGGCTAAAGTACTGGTCCGAGGACGTTGTTTCTTCGAACCCAACACGCTCTGGGTCTTTCTACCTGGGAATTTACGCCTTGCTTCAGATTGCGTGTCTCGGATCTCTGATGATTGTTGTCGTGATCAATACTCAGACCATGATCTCCCAGTCGGGCTCAACATTGCACAAGCGGGCGCTGCGGACCCTCATCGGCGCACCGTTGCGATTCTTCGCCATCACGGATACAGGGACGGTGACCAACCTTTTTGCCCAAGACATGGCTCTTATAGATAGCGAGCTGCCGATGGGTTTGATAAACTTTTCGGTATTGTGCTTCTCCGCCACGGGCATGGCCGCCGTCATTGCTGTCTCTTCACCGTGGCTGGCCATCAGCTACCCTTTTCTTATTGCAGTCCTGTACTTTGTCCAGATGTTCTACCTCCGAACATCGAGGCAGCTGCGTATATTGGAGCTCGAATCAAAAAGCCCACTCTAGTAAGCATTGAAACCCTGTTTGGCCTGGCATCCGCTAACTGTTGCTTTAGCTCTCATTTCATTGACACTCTCAAGGGCTTGGCCACGCTGCGGGCGTTGGGATTCATCAACTCCGATATAGGCATTAACAATGAGCTAATCGACACCAGCCAGCGGCCAACTTATCAGCTCTCGATCATCCAGCGCTGGCTACAGCTGACACTGAAACTAATCGTTGCCGTGCTTGCCACCATCATCGTAACGCTAGCAACCCAGCTTCGGGCGAGTTCCGGACTAACTGGAGCCTCTCTCGTCACTCTCATGTCGTTTGGCGAGACGTTGACCGTAATCGTACAATCATACACAGTTCTCGAGACAAGCATTGGGGCTGTGGCGCGTATTAAAACTTTCAGCGACACTGTGACCCCTGAAACCGGGCCCGACGAGGATCTCATTCCCGAACAAAGCTGGCCGGAACAAGGTGCAATTGATATCAAGGCAGTCTCGGCGTCTTATGGAGCCGCTCAAATTGCATCAAGCGCAGGTGTCGAACCAAAGCCACCAGGCGACCTAGCCATTCGAGACCTGCACCTTTCTATTCGCCCAGGCGAGAAAGTGGCCATATGCGGCCGCACAGGCAGCGGCAAGTCGTCGCTCATCTTACTGCTCCTCCGTCTAATTGAGACACTCCCTGGAAGCGCCAACGGCATTGTGATAGACTCCATACCTGCCGGCCGGATCGATCGCGACACCTTGCGGCGCCGTATCATAGCTGTGTCGCAAGACGCCGTCTTTCTCCCAGACGGCTCTACCGTGCGCGAGAATCTTGACCCCTTCCGAGTGGCCGACGAAGCGGAATGTCTGAGTGTGCTGGAGCAAGTTGGATTACTAGCCGGACTACAAGAGCGAGGCGGGATCGATGCCGATTTCACTGCAGAGTCGCTCAGTCAAGGACAAAAGCAACTGTTCTGCCTTGCCCGCGCCGTCTTACGCCGGCGTGTGAAGAGTCGTAACGGAACCGACGGCGGCATCCTCCTGCTCGATGAGGTTTCTTCCAGCGTCGACCGGGCCACCGACCTCGCGATGCAAGACATCATCCGGCGCGAGTTTGACGGGTACACCATTATTATGGTTTCCCATCGTCTAGACATGGTTTCAGAATGCGACACGGTCGTCGTCATGGACAAGGGGCACCTGGCCGAGAAGGGCAAGCCGCGAGCGCTCAAGGACGAAGAAGGGAGCATGTTCAGAGACCTGTGGAACAGCAGCAGAACAACGGAGGAATGACCGATCCCGCGCTTGGTACAGCCAACAGTATCAGTACGTGATCTGGCTAACGGCATTCGACGAGGCTGAGAAACTTGCCTTGATGAGGGCGATCATGGGGATGATATTTCCGTCGGACGGCCCGCCGAGGGAAACGCCTTTGAGTGGCACAGCAGCGTGAATCTCTCCTTCTTACCTCGACCTCTTCACCTAGCTGCCTATTTCAGCGTCAATATTTTAATTCGCCACTCACCATTGCCCCGCCGGATCCCATCTTCGCCAGCTTTTGCTCACTTGACCTACCGATGCTCACAGGACCCTCTTGGTTTTGCACACTCTCCTCATGAGAAAGCCAATTTTATACAGAGAACGGCGTAGCCGACGTGATACATAGTATTATGATACCCCCTTCAGCAAGCTCTTCCTGACGTGTTTTCGGCTTTTTCTGGGCCGCCAATACCCCTTCCAAGATGCTACCTTACAGAATGGACGACTTTTAGTCTGGTTGGATCCTTCACCAAGCTTCATTGATTCCCGTGACAGAAACGCCCCTTCGGAACCACATCATACCTTGCCTGACCTCAACCCGCCGAGAAGCTACATATCGCCTAGGACCGTTTGGTGTATGGTATGGTGACAAGCGATCCCGATTGTCTCGAGTACATCGATTCCACAAAGTTCACCATCCTACATTTCTCGGGCCGGGCGCCCAGAAACATAATTCTGTACGGCGAGCACGGTGGAAGGCATTGAGTGACTTTGCTTGGCAGTGGCTACGAGGCTCTTGGACTACCTCTTCAGCTCTCGGGCCCATCGCCTCTGCCGAACTAAAGTAACTGCGGAGGCTCGATACTGTCTTTGAAGCCGGTTTGCAATGGGGCATCCATGATGGAGCCAGCGCTCGTGGCCCGAGCCAGTGAAACGAGCCTTGACCAACTTGCTTTCCACCCGAGTTAAGCTTGACGACAACTTGACGCTGAGGGTCTTCACCAAGCGCGTACTGGACGCCATCACTGCAGGGAACCGTCACGGCCACATTGGTTTATAAGCTATCCGGTAGATTGATAGGTACACCGACAGGGCATACGACTTTGACGCAACGGAGGACATCACGCCAAGTAAGTATTCTACGGAATCCCAGCACCAGGAACTCGAGTCGCTGTCAAATTTGACCATATCCTGAACGCCTGACAAGAGCCACATCAACTTGCTCGCGAAACTGCAACAAACGTAACAAATATGGTTATAATTAAGATACTGATACTGATAAAAGATTAGGTTGATAGTAGTCGCCATGCTAACCACCATTTCGGCTGAGGGGACTGCATGTCGACCTGTATCTTTGCTCTGTCAGGGTTTGCTATAACCTCATGACTAAAGAAAGCAAAATTATTCGCATTATCAATCATATCTTTATCTGGAAGTAACAGGCAGCTAATATTAAACCACTTGTTAGTACCTTTTGCCTTAGGGTTAGATATAGAATGTACTTACTCCTCTGGGGGATAGTTGATATCGCGAGCTCTCCAGATTTCGCCAACCACCTTAGCCAGGTGCGTCATTTCATGGAGCAAGACTTCTGACGCTAGGGGACTGTAATCGCTATCCTCTTTCCAAGCTGCCTGTACGTTTTCGTATCTAGTTTCAAGTGGAAAGTAATCCGGACATAGCAATATGTAGCCCTCTTCGTTAGAAGCAAGAGCGTGAGTACCATCCTCTACACAATCTTCCTCATTCTCCCGGGTGGCGCAGCCGAGAACAACTGCATCACTGTCCCCGGTATCTATATCAGGTGCAGTAGCTTTGATTGAATCACCAAGGCGATATATACTGTCGTAAATGTTACGGCGTATTGCATCTGCCGCTTTTCGTTGAGAATTATCTTCTGTATTTTGAGATTAGCTTGTCTTCCTAATAAATAAGTCCAAAAGTTAGGATATACATACCTCCAAACCATGCGATAAATGCTGCAGTTGTGTGAGAGTCTGGTTCCTCTAAGAATTTGGAAGCATGCGCAGCTAATTCATGCATATCCTTAAGATCACGATTGATCTTGGATATTTGAGATTCATCACACTGAAAAACGCTTCCAGGTTGATAGCGATCGATCACAGCTATAGTCTGACTTTGTCGCTTTGTTATTTGCGGTATATGAAGGCTACTAGATAGCGAGAGAGACGTAAGAGTAAGGATAGTATGTAGTACATGCATAACTGAATAAGTAGGAGAAGCGACTAATCCGCGCAAGTAGTAGCTTAACTGTAGGTAAAGTAGAGGGACATAAGTTGTCTTTTTCCAATTAAGTAAATAGCTTTACTCTACTAATAAACATTAAATCTCTAAAAAACAGTGACTAGAAAATCCTAGCACTGCTAGAAAGCATTAAGTTTATTACCATTCATCTGTAGTTCACTATAGCCGTATTAATTATTATAGAGGAATTAGTTATTAGATTATAGAGCCTATATTAGTCCTAAGCACAGCCCGGCAATATCCGCAGAGCATCCCTTCAAGTCATCCTTGGAAGTGCCGGGGTCGGTGCCGGGCTTCATTCGAGGTTTCGTTCAATCATCATTGGGATGTCCACAAGTGATAGCAGCCAGATGTTCATCCCTGATTTCGTTTACGCGTATCGAACACTCCCCTGCGTTAGGGCAGCCGTTGGGAAAGCCCGTTGGGCTTGGACGCTGTCTATCAAACAGCGCTAGGCACAATTCGTACTTTTGCTTTTCTGTAGTCCGTACTACCTAAGCCACCGGGACTTTGAGTCCGACATCAAGGGCTCGTGGTGTTGAGAGAGACGGGCGAGCCGCGATACGAAGACGTCGGGTTATACCACAGCTCATTCGCCAATCGCCAGCTCACCAAAGTCGTGTCCCATTAAATTAACATCCAGATAAGGCTCCCCCTGACTTACTACCTTAGTCAAGCACTCGACGAGTATGGATATCGCAATGTAACTCCTCCCAAACCACCGGATGGCAATTAGATTAGAGTTCAGTACCCTCAGACGCGCCAATCTATTAGAGTAAACACTGTCGAGTCGTGACAAACATCGGCGAATAGCTGCAACGGGGTTCCCGTTGGCTTCATCCCAACAGCCCACAGGCATCTTCGCGTAAAGGGCGATAACCCTCCAGGACGACCCCCCGGTCCCTGTAGCCAGACTCCCGGGTCCCCCGATCCCCCGGAAATTGAGAAACAGCAACACTCCCCTCTCCCGGGCCGACCATTATGGCGACGACGTCATGTTTGGCTACGACGGGCATCACAGACATCACAGACATCACAAACATCACAAACGCATCACGGATGGGCGACCGCCGAGCCCACCCTGTCGTCAACCTTCCAGCATCCTGAGTCAGTAAGGCTGGCATGGCGTCGATGGGGGCAGGGGGAAGGGGGCCGAGATGGCGAATCAGGAACCAAAAAGGGATCCCAAATGGTCTGATCTCGATGAATTGAGCGATCCCGTGTCAGCCTTCCTAGCGCGGAAGATGAGCAGGCTTCCGGATACGTCATGGCGTATCTCGGAGTCGAGGTCCCTCTCCTCCGTAACAGGATTTTGACTGAGGATGGGGAGATCTGCTCGGTCGCCCACACACACACGCTCTCTTTCTCCCGGCTGGCGCAACCGGTGTCGGAGCACACTATCCGTACACGTGTGGTATTGTGCCGGTCAGCCAAAGAGATGCGCTCCTTCTTTGGAAGTGGTCCACGACTCCGCGGGGAAGCGGCTTCCACACGCCGCATTCCTTCCCTCCTCCCGCGCCGGCGATCGCGAGAATCCCCCTTGAATACTGAGTACGGATAAGGATTCTTGGATGGGTGAGACGGGCTGGGCAGGAAGATCGCCCGGCGGCGCGCAGGCAAGGCACGAAGCAGGTTAGGCGATAGGGGGGAAAGATGGTTCGTTGGCGCGTTGCACGGATCGACGGCGAACGACCACCAAGACCGCGACCGCTGTTTGTCAAACCTAGAGGCACGATGGGCGTCGCCGTCGTCGTTGTAGGCCCGTCCTTGGTCGTGTATCGTATCCTCGTCCTCCGGCTGTCCGTGACAATCGGCATGTCACCTCAATTTCCCCAATCGGAGACCCTTCCCGGGAGCGACGGACGAACCTCCCCGGGACACTACTTTGCGCGTGTGATGCCCCATTCCCCCTTTTTTTGCGATAACGCTTCCGACGCCTTATGGACGGCAACGATCACCCCGTGGGGCCGGGATAAGGTGGCTATCGCAAAAGGAAGAAAGAAAAAGGAAGCATATTGATGTGATGGCCCCAGCTGGATGAACGATTCGCTGTCTGTACGAAGATATCGGGCGCGGCACAGCGACGTTTGGCATGCATTCGTATGGTATGTCACTAGGCGGTGAGCACGGGCGACGAGGGATTCCCGGCAGCGACGTCACATGCCGAACGCCCTGCATACAGCCAACGGGTGGCCGACAGCCTCAGCAGCTCCAGTCCAGTTCAGTTCGCCAGGCGTTTGCCAGCCGTGACGCGCCTTGCCATGACCGGCATCAGCGTGTTCTGCCGCACGCCCCCCAGGATATACGCCTGAGGCAGTAGTGCGTCGAAGACAGGGGTTGATTAACCAATCAGAGACCGACGATAACAGCGCTGTCGAGGCGGCCAATGAGCGGCGGAGACCCTGCATTGATTGATTAAGGGCAGGGATGATGAAGCATGGCATGCAGCATGGGCTCCTAATTTGGACAAGCGCGTCCGTGCTTCCCTTGCGAAGAAGAAACAGCGGGGGTGGTATCTCGAATCGCTCCGGCCATGCTCCTTCCCCAATGTGGGCAGTGCGTTTCCTAGGGCAGGCGGCAGACCAGGTTGACGATGCCCCCCCTTCCCAGCAAGACGGATCGCTGGCATACCCTTTGTTGTTTCGCCCCCTTTGGTCGCTTCCCAGAGTACGTGGTAGGCAGGTACCTAAGTTTGCCCAGCACAACCCAAAAAAAGAAGACGAAGAAGGAAAAAAAGGCCTCACATTTCCATGTCGATATTATCTTCGCTCGGTTGTCCCGTCCGGGGGCAGCGAGGATCACTACCGATGTGACCCTCCCCCTCCTATTTGCCCCCAATCCAAAACTCACCGACAATCCCGCATCAATCTGCACACCACCATGCTACCATCTCCTCGGAACGACATACGTAGGGCGGCGGTCCTGGGTCCCCCCTCCCACCTGATTTTGTTATCGCTGAAACCGGGTGGTTTTCCCTTGGAGGAGGAGGAGGAGGAGGAGGGGGCTGTCGACCATGTCGCGGGTCGAGCACCCGCCTAGCCCCTTGCTTTTCCCTCTTCTGTCATGTCGAGAAATGAGGCTCGTTTGGCGATGCCGTGTCTCAATTTAGGGCCAATCCGGGGAAGACCACGTCCGCCTGCACGTCGCGCACGCAAGGGATAACAGCCCGCTGTGCCTGTAGGGATGATGGCGGCGAAACGGTCGTCACGGCCTGGGGTCCCGGTACCATCGCCGACCTTGCCTGACCGCCAACCACGCCGTTGTATTCGTGAAGGGTGGTTGGCAGGCAGGCAGTGACAGCCTCCTCCGAACAGGGCAGCGACTGTCTTGGAGGGAATTGCCCTTCTCGATGAGCCAGCCACTACCACGGACCAAGACCACTCGTTCTCTTATCTGCGTATCCGTAGCAGCAGTCGAAAGGACCCTGCAGTATCCACTATTGCCTAAGAAAAGGCAAGAATAACATAACAAAAGGAAGAGAAGCAATCAAAAATAAGGACCTTTACCAGAAGCTTACTTGCTGTTGCCTGCCGGAGAGCGAGAAGAGCAAAACTATAAACGGCAGCGAACCGACTCAGGCGCCCAATCATCTTACAGGGATACTGTTGACAGAACACGACGATGGAAATGTCGGTGTCCTCGTTGGACACTCGGTACGTGTCGTGTGCGTCGACCACCGCCGCAGAGGGAAACAGGTGGCGTAGGACTTCTTGGACGGGAGGGAGAGCCACATTCTGTGTCGCGTGTGTGTGTGTGTGTGTGTGTGTTGTCTACGCAGTAGACGTCTCCTCGTGTTCGGCCGCTCAGCTCCGTCAGCCATGCAGCCGCGACGCGTCCCCTTTAGCTGTTTCGCCTCTGCCTCGGCCGTCCAGGCCGCGCCTTGTCTCTCGACGGTCCCCGTGTGCGCCGGGCATTGAGCCTCGGCCGGACATGGTTGTCGAGAAGAGGGCCGACTAACACGGGAGCCAACAGGCGGGCAATAGGATGGGAACAAGCGGAGTCGGCCAGATCCCCGGGGATTCTTCACGGGGGCTCTCGATATAGGCGCTACTGCGTAAAGTCCTAGCGCTCGGCGACAGCGAGAGCGAACAGACTGTCGTCGCGAGGCTGTGGCGAAAAAAGGGGGCAACGGCTGCTCGCATCTGGCTTGCCCCGTCCGTTATCAATGCCGTGCAGCGGTCTTGCCTGCTCGGCTCTCGTTGGGGTCCCCGCCACCGCATTCCTACCATGGTACCGCCGCCTGCCTCGTCCACTACGAGCCACACCTCGGGCGAGGCGGCAGGTCGGTCTCGGGCGGCCATCGGCTGGGTCTTCCTCTCTCTCTCTCCTGTAAACGCCAAGTCCAACCGTCCCTCGCCCTCCGTCTCCAGGCTTCTGGACGTGTTCTGGAGCGGTGGGCCCGTGGTAGTGGGTGTGGGTAAGCTTCCACTCATTGGCGGCTCTCTTGCTTGGAGCCTTCTGGATCTCCTTTCTGCACTATTGCCTCGAAGCCCGCTCCCCCCTCCTCCCCGGCTCTTCCATACCTGTCCATCGCCTTGTTGTCGAGTCTGGGAAGCAGATCTCTCATCTTGAGGATCGGGCTGGCCTTTGCTGTTCCGGGAATGGATAGGCATGGACTGAAATCACTGAGCGCTGGGGCGTCGTACGAGCTGCGTCATCTACAATGGTTGAACTGACTCAGGGCAAGTTGGAGATTCTTCTCCACGGGTCCTTGCTACCGCTGCGCCGCCAACTATACCTACTGTACTTCGTACAACCTCGGAGTCTTTGCGAACACATCGACTCGGGAAAGGGGAGCAGGGGAGCCAATCATACAGAATCCCGTCCCTTTCACAATCGGCCGACAGCCTAGGTCAGCCCCAATTGGCCACTGCGAGTCCGAGCGAAGGTCGACTTGACGTATTGAGATGGGGCTGAACAGTGGCTCTGGAGAAGCATGAAGCGCCGCTGATGACAGACAGCGACAGCCCGCCGGCCGACAAGCAATGGCCCACAGGAGCTAGAGCAAGTCATCGCGGCGCTTGTCGACAACCGGTTACACTATGTGGGCAAAAAGGGGGTATACGGCATGTAGCTCAGTGGTAGTATTGGTTTTCTTGATGTCCCCCCCCCCCATCTTCATTTCCTTCTCTTCCTTGATTCCGACGGACTCCCGCCGATAACGGGGGGGG
>JASUDE010000372.1:21511-47546 GCA_034509685.1 Colletotrichum cereale | reverse complement strand
ACCCACCACTCCTACTGACACCGGACACCACGAGAAGGTCTGCCACATCGTCCTACTGCTTTTTCAAGCAGCATCCAGTGTGCTCACTGGAGGCTGGTGTAGCATGTGCTGCTATTGAACTGCCTGCAGCTTCTCTTAATTCGCGTGAACCTGCGGGCCGGCGTAAGCTACGTCCTTTCAGGCCTTTAAGAGACCCAGGATGTAGGCGGAAGGGAGAAGACTGCTCTACTTCAAGCGAATGCTGTGACAACCTTATCTGCAGCTCTTACGTCAACACCTGCGGATAACCCTAATGTTTGTACTCTAACCCTTATGCCTTAAGTTACGTACTTATTAAGCTATGTTTAGAAACATTGTTATTACGACCCAGCAAGTTATAGGCTACGCAACCCCACCCGGCAAGGCAGGACATAGGCGGCACAGCACTTATATAGACAAAAGCATAGGCCAGACAAGTAATGTGATAGAGTGGGATTTCTTGCTGCCTATGCTAAAGGACGGGACGTTTGGAACCAAGGGAGGAGAATATAGGCAGATATAACCCTCTAGAACGGCTGCCACAAGAGCAAGAGGGAGGGAGGCACACACAATCTATTATTAACACTCCTATATCAGCATCATTATCATTATTAGCAGTCACTTATTAGAGGAAAATACACACAGTCATTACCGCAATGTCTTATTCTATAGCTCCCAGAGAGTACGAATTCTTCACTCGTAAATATTTTTACGAATATTCTTTTTGGATACTTATAGATTAGGTCTGCTATTACGTTTCTTTTTCTTTTTCTATTTTCTATATTTAATTACTATACAACGATTATTTTATTCTAGGGGGGGCACTTATCATAGGATAAAGTAGCTATTATAGATTACCCGGCCTGGCTGTGGATCCCACCGGAGAGGCCGTGATCCACCGGTCGGCCGGCATATAGTTAGTCCGTAGGAGCCCAACCTGGTGCCAGCCTATAAGGGTTGGTACTACCAGCTGGTGCTCTACCTTACGCTAGTTAACTGATCTATCACCTATTTCGACTGTGTCACAACCCGTATTGGTAAAAGTAGAGTGCGGTTATTAATACTGTAAGCCGCTACAGCCACTATTACTGCCACCGCCAAAACCACATCCGGACGGCTGCTATCTGCCTTAATAAGTGCGTCCACCTACATTCATTAAAAATGATGCTATCAGCAATCCGACGATGCTCTGCAAGCGGTGAATATAGATTATCAATGCGCGAATGCGCGATGGGATGCTCCAGACGAGGCGCTAGTAGCAGCGGCGGGCTCGCAGCAAGCACTTTTGGTATCAAACGACACGCCAGGACGCCCCTGCGAAAACACCTGGCGCGCCCAAACGGTCGGCGGACCGATTGACCCAGGCGGATGGGTGACTGCCTCCGAGGTTGACCTGTTTGTTTCCTGCCACCGTGAAATCCTAGTCCGCAGCGTCTTACCAATCCTAGTTCTTGCACCGTCCTCCCACTCCTTGCACACCTTAATAACCGTCTCAACCTTTCTCTAAATCTTGGCCCACCCGTCGCTCCCTAGTACCACCCGCAGCAGACGGTTTATATGCTGATGTAGCACTGTACCCTTAGATGTAGGTCCCTGTCCTCAGCTTCGGCCTTAGCTGTGGCGTACAGGCCTAAATGCCCTGCCAACCTGGACACGCGAGACAGGAACGCCATTGTCCAATGAAATACCATAGTGTGGCTTATCTATAGGAGAGAGGACGGGATCACGAGCTTTTTAATGGGCATGGTCGTGTGTGATGTCTCGGGTTGTTTGAGTAGCTTATACACTCTCAACACCACATGGAAAGATGCTCAATACCAGGTGATTACAGTTAGGTAATAGAGCTACTATATATGTGCGAGTAATGAGTGAAACATGTAAATTATTGATATGAGCCTCTTTATGTGAAGTTCAGTGGCAATGTTTAGGGACGGGTCTCGTGACATAGCTCTTATCATATCTGTCATCGCGGCAACCACACCATTTCTTTACAACTTTAATAGAGCCTAGTATTTTACTCATTACCTGTGCCTGTTCATTCCGAACAATCATTATATCCCGTCGTCCCACGACTCCAGATCGGGATCTATCAATTAGATTCATGTGTTGTTTCGTCGTACGGAAGCTATCCCGCCGATGGGTATCAATCTCTCTTGCCCTTGCCTCCAGCGTCGTCGTCATCGCTGCTCGTAAAAGTAGCCTCGCTCGAATTGATCTTGAAGCTGAAGTCCACAACACCAACCAAGCTGCTAATAGAGCGCACCAGGCCTTCCAAATCATCACACACGAGCGAGCTGCAGACTTGCAACACCGCAAACTCTGTGTATCCGTGCTGTTCCACATTCCTCACATCCAGGATGCTTCCGCTGCCGAGCGGGCTCACCATCTCCGTCAGCTCGGGCATGCCCGCCACCGCCGAAGTGTCGCTGTCCGGGGACTCGGCGACGCTGGGTCTCCGCCCCGACGGCCGAACCTCGGACCCGGTTCTGGTGTGTACAGTGACGAGTCTGTGCTCGAGCTCGCTCCCCCGTCGTTGAATGGGCTGGTCCGGCGCCGGCCCGCGGAGGTGCAGCAGTTTGCGGGTGAGCTCGTTGGGGCGCGGGAGCTGCATGAATGGCGGGAGAGACTGGCCAGACAGTAGAGAGTTGGACAGGAGGGTGAGCGTGGACAGGATCGTATGCTGCGTCGGCTCGATGCCGGCGAGGACCTGGTTCAACGCACGAAGCCATTGTCGGTCGCTGTCTGACGAGGACGTTATGGATCCGTTGCGGGGCTTCCACGTAATGGTGTACGCAATCAGCGTGAGGTATCGCATGATGCTGGTTGAACGCCTGATGATGTCCTCATAAGTGGCCCGCGGGAACTTGCCGCCGATATCCGGTTCCCATTTCTGCCATTGGGCGTGGCTGTCCAGGCTCGGGAGCAGCAGTAGAAGCTTACCCAAGATTCGGCTTCTCTCCTTCGCCATCTTATGAGCGGGGGTGCCTGAAATCTTGATGTCGCCGTGGGTCTCTTCCATCGTTGCCTTGATGGTCTCGGTGACCACGCTGAAGTAATTGGCCAGGAGGTACAGAGAAGCACTTAGGTCCCGTCGGAGCCATCTGCGGTCCGTCATGGGCGCGGGGAAGATGGTCCAGATAAAGGCAACGGCGCAGCCAGCAGCGACACAGGCAAGACGGTAGGGCGCCAGGAGGTAGGTGGGATAGTACGGTTGCCCGGTCGCGGCGGACGCCGCTTGGCCGATCTTCTGGACCTGCAGCTCATAGCCGATGATGAGGACCTGGGTGATGATGGTGATGAGCCAGACGGGCATGAAGCGAGGGTACTTGAGGATAAAGTACTGTTCGACAAATATGAAGAGCCAGAGGAAGACGATGACCCCGGCGGTGCGCTCGACGACGATATACCAGATGATGTAGGAGAAGATGACGGCCACGCACGTTCCGCCGACACGGCACACAAAGCCGAAGATGGACTGGCCCGCGGTGATGGTCATACCGATGGCAATCATAATCATCGCCCAAACAAGCCGCTGTTCGGTGAAGAATGTCTGCGTGTTTTGGAGGAAAGCCATGATGCCGATGGTCATGGTGGCGATGGCGACCCGGAAGCCGAACATCGATTCTCCCGACCCGACGAAGCCCGAGAACCGCCTCACGTAATTGCCAAAGTGCTGCCACGCGGTGTGAGCAGGGAGATGCTCGGGGTCCTTCTTCTTGTTGTATCCGTCGCCCGCGTACACCACGTTGGCTCCCATCTCTGCAATGTCGGGAGTCTGCTCCGGGGACGCGTCTTCCGTGCTGCCGATGCCCTTGAACCACTTCTTGAGCCGTTTCTGCGAGGGGACGATGAGACGCTTCCGAGCCATCGTGCCGTCGGCAACCTTGGAGTCGGCGAACATGACTAGATCCTGCACCGCCTCGCCGAGGGCAAGCATGAGCTTCTCCATGTACAGCATCACATAAAGCTGGGTCTGGTCACGCTCCCGCATCCTCGTCTCCAACCTCTTCAGGTGCAGGTCCTGGCGTTCCTGTTCGGTCGCAAGCTGTCTCTCCCGCAGCCAAGTCTTGAGAATCTCGCCCTTCTTATCGTTGAAGTCCCGCACCCTCTCGGCAAGCAACTCTGCGAAACCAGCTTCTCCCGGCTTCGTGTTGGCCTTCGTTCCGGCCTCGTTTTCGACGTCGGCGGTCTTGGTCCCCTTCGGCCTGGGCGCGAGCTCGAGGACGATGGCAACGTGGTCGAGTCCCTGGTCCATTGCCTCGGTGAGAATCTCAAACGGCTCGTGCAGCCGCTCCATGATGTCGTTCCAGACCTTCTTCTCCCGGCTCTTCTCGACCTCGGAATCTCCCCCGGTGCCGGCATCGGCGCCCCATCCGTGTTCCTCGGATGCGCGGCGGAAAATGTCGACAATGGTGCTGATGCCGTTCAAAGGGATCATGATGCTCCGCAGACGATTGAAGATTTCGCCGATATCTTTGGAATTCAGCTTGCCGTACGCGATGTCCCGCTTGGCAAACAGAATATCACCATGCATCTTCCCGAACAGAGCCGAGATTGCCAAAGCCGTGGCCTTGAGCTCGCCCGCCGCTTTCGCCTCGTTGGTCAGTTCTGGTCCTTTGTTCTTGTTCTTCTTGAACACGTTGCTGCTCTTCGTCTGGTGCCGCTCCAGCACATCCGGACTCGACAGCGTCTGCAGGTAGTCCAACTGCAGCCGGATCGACTTGCGAACGAGCCCAATCGCCCCCTTGAACTCGCCACTCACAACCTTGCGGCTGGAAACAGGAAAGACGAAGAGCGATACGCCTGTGGCGATAGCCATGGCGCAGAGCATCGCGACGAGGAGGCGCTTCACGAACGACTCGGCCGAGGCGGTTGTGACCATCAGAGGGCCGAAAGTGCAGGCGACGTTCATGAAGATGGAGTAGATCATGACGGGAAGGTTCATGGCCGGGAACTTGGCTCGCAGCGTATTGGATATCCAGATGTTGAAGAAGAGCCAGATGCCACAGACTGCCGATTGACTCGAGTTGTAGACGGGCAAACCAGAAGCCAACTCCTGGGCCGAGGCTGTGTGGCGCCTGGCCTGAACGCCGGACCACAACGCCAGCAACGAGATGGCGCCGCCAATGAGGATCCCGGAAACATTGAGGACGAGATTCTGGATATACTTCCCCCTTGGCAGGATGGCAAAGGCGAGCACTGAAATGATGGGCACGAGATAGCCTAGTGTGGTGAAGTACTGCGCGACGGGTGTTGATTGGTAGATGGCGATGCCGATGAGGGGCGGCAGCGAGCCCTTGAACATCATGATAATCGTCGGCGCGTCGAGGCCCAGCCTATCCACGAGCTTCTGTTTCGGGGCCGGCTTCCTCGACGCGCGACTGGCGGCCGTGGCGGCTGTCGCGGACCGCGCCGGGACGCTCCCCGGCCGAGGATCTGGGGACTCCTCATACCGGTCATCAGCGTCCGGGTCCGGCCTTTGTTCCTCGGATGCCATTGCTGCTGTTTACAGTTTCATGGGTCCCCGAGCGGTTGATGTGATTGTTTCGATGGGACAGACCGTAACGGTAGGGGGCTTGAGACGACTGGAGGTTGAGTTTTTTCCTCACTGACTGGTTGTTTTGGTCCGGGCGATGATGTAACTGCGGAGTTCGCCGTGGCCGCCTCGACTAGGTACTGCTAAGGTAATTAGTGTACACCAGAAGATGGGCAACATAATAATGCCAGCAAGGTTTGCGCTAACGCCGTCTTCTGTGGGCTTCTGTCTCCCGGTTTCTTCGGAGACTCATGAGGGGGGAGATTAATCAGACCCAAAATAGCCAGTGGTCTCATGTCGAAATTCATGCGGGAGCACGGACCCTTATCGTTTTCTTGTCAAGACCACAATTAAGAGGGACCGCCTTGTAATTACAATACATGTATCCGTACAGAGTGTGCACCTTAGTGCTGGCTGTGTTTGCCTTCCAAGGTTCCCCTCACCACGAGCTCAACCTATGTATCCAGCGCGCAAGATTTGCTCGACACCTGTCTAGTATAGTTTTATAGTCACTGCTGCGAAGTATTTGCTGGCTGATGTCAACCTGTTTGCCGGCTGTGTGTATACGAACGTCACCCTCCGACCAAGTTCTCCAAACGAATCCGTCTAAGAACATCTTGCAAGCCCGAAGAATAAACCAATGAGCATTAGTGCGTTGCTCTCGAATGAAGTCGACGCGTGCTCAGAAGCCTATAGAAGCCGTCGAGCTAAAGACAATTCTATGTGCTGCACACCCGAAAAAGAGCCGTGTCAACAAAACATTGAGTTGCTCTTAGACTCCATCCCATCAAACGGTTAATAACCCTGTCCATCACATTACTGTAAGGCGTAGCCGTTGAATCTGCATCAAGGTCCTGGTTTTGGCGTTTGCATTCTTGGGCCATTAGCGCAATACTGCACATCCGTACACCAACGAGCACATCATCAGTCACTGGAATCTCACGTCTTCGTGGGAGTCTGCCTTGGTAACACATATTCTAGATACCGCTGCGAGTTAGATATATATGGGGATGCAGTCACCGCCGCACTGCGTTGATGTCAGTGCTCTCTGCGAAACGGCACAAACTTAGTTCCGCACTATGGAGCAACGGTTTGTAGCAAAAAAAAGCACGAACGCCCAGTTTACATCCAAAAGCGGTCGACCTTCTTTTACCCGTTCTCTATTTCAGGTGTACATCTGCTCCGTCTTCCGGTGGAAACCTTTGCATCCCCATTTAATGGGCAACTCTTTCTATGATATTGTGATCATCCAAGACATTACTTCTTGAGATTGGCCATAACTATCTTCTTGTACCCCTTAACCGCATCAAAGAGGTCCTGCTTCATAATAAACTCTTCAGGCTTATGGGCTGTCAAGATACTGCCAGGCCCATAGAGATACTTCTTATGTGTGCCTGGCAACAACGAGATATCAGACCCAAATCGAGCCACGAACGTTTTAAAACCTGTGATGGAACTTGTTAACGTGCATGTCATGTCTTGATCAAACTCTAGATGGTCTTACCTTTGATATCGTGGTCAATGTCCATAGGTGCTTCTTCCAGAGGATAGACGATGTTAACCGAGTTGCACGGTTTCAAACGTCTATCTTCGGAGTATGTCGTGTTGGGGCATAGTTGCTCGTTGATGAAGCGCGGAATTCGGTCAGTAGCCTCCGAAGTGTTGACAGTGAGCCTGTAGGAGCCGGTTACCCATGCAAAGGCTGGAACGGCGTTGTCTGCTTCACCTCCACCAATTTGGGCCAGGGTGAGACTGTTCTGCCCGAACGTTTCATTTGTAGGCAAGTCCTTCAAGGTCAGGTGCATGGCATTCATAACATGCCGCAGGCGCTCGATTGCGTTGACGCCGAGCTCCGGGAAGCCTGAATGAGCCGCTTTCCCCGTGACGGTGATGTTGAAGACCATGCCTCCAATCTGGCCTACCGCAAGCTTGTTGTCAGTCGGCTCGCCAAAGATGACCGCTTTCCAAGACAGCCCGAGCTTCGGCACCAACTTCATGCCCTCGCCGCCGATCTCCTCACCAACGACGAAGAGAGCAGAGAGGTCTCCTTCTTTGACCTTCTTTTTGACGAGAAGGTCTCTGTAGGTAATCATCATGGCAGCCACGCTTCCCTTGGCGTCATTCACCCCGCGTCCGGAGATCTTGTCGCCGTCAATGCTGTAGTCAACGTGGGGAGGGACCGTGTCGACGTGCGAGGTCAGCATAACTCGGGTTTCTTTCTGCTTGCCCGCGTAGATGTATAGATTGTCTCGTCCCTCGGTGACCTCTTGCCGTTCGATGTTGATTTCGACGTCATGTTTTTCCGCCTGATCCTGAAACCACTTTTCGATGAATTCTTGGACCTTGCGTTCGTCCGTATCCGGGCCGCTCTTTTCGCCACCGGTAGTGGACTGAATTTGAACCAGCGATTTATGCAAATCAATGAGCTCCGCATCGGCTGCATCGTCTGCATGGCAGACAATAGCAAGGAGGAACACCGAAAGGAGGGATAGTAAGAGCTTCATGGCGAAGTAAACGAACGAATTACAGTAAGGATTAATGCCTGCAGATACCAGTGAGAAACCGGGTAGGCTCTTCGAGTAGGCTACACGAGGACGGCGTAGGCTATTTATTCTCCTCAAGACGAGTTCCCTAGCGGTCACTTTGAGCTGTGGAACACATTGTAGAGCACTATATTAATCCCCAATTGTCCCTATCGTTTGATTGCAGCAAGAAATGAGTTTATCCCATCTCCATGCCCGAAGCGCCCTATTGGGCAAAGAATGTGCTGCTTTTTTCAAACTCTATTTAGGATTACCCGTCGGCCTATCCGTCCAAGTGGGGCATGTGAAAGTGGCATACCCCAGTCACTCGATCAACCCGCATCCAACAAGCAAACAACTCGCTCATACAGACAAATTATTTCCATCTACTTTAGAGCGCTTTATACCACTTTAACTAACTTTGGTTCAACAGGTCACTATAATTACAGCTCTATCTAAAAAAAAAATGTCTAATTTTGATACCACTTAGGTAAGCGAGTTGCGTGTAGTGTTCCTATGCTTGCCCTACATTGGTCAGAGAGTACAACGAACTCCTTTTGTCTACAAGCACCCAATTACGGCCGGCCGACAACTCTATCTAGCCTGCAATTCGTATTTTCTTAACACCGTTCTTCTATACCGTCTCGCCCAGGCCTCCCAGGCTCGCGAACACTGTCGGCCGGAGATTTCAACAAGGCTACATAGCCCACCGTATCCAGTTTGTATGCACGCCGTAAGAATTGACGATGTCAGTAATCTCCGTTTCCGTTGGTAGGCGCGATCTTGAATCCGTGATCCCACCCTTCGAGCAATTGAGCGCTGGGTGGAGTTGAAGGTGATTCTCGCCTTTTGCCAAGGATTTCAGTAGATTTTCAATACGGGCTGATACAGGCCAAGCTCTGTTAGCCAGTCTCCGATTTGACAAGGAATCTACCGACGTCGCTGAGTGCCCCCCCGTCTGCGGGGTATCCCACCGGTATGTCAATCACCGGGTTGTTTCCGCCTTATCCGTCCCAGTTCCCCAAAGGAAGAGGTCGCTGTGAGGTACTTGCATTAGCCTGATTTCGTGTTGGATGAGAAAGCGATAGGGGAAACGAGAAACAGGATTGTTCTTTCCTGCCGCTTTCCACGAAAAGAATTCTAACCAAGCACATCGGACGTTACAGTACACTCTCAGCGGAGGCTGTTAGATTTCTGTTGACTATGATGGTTGAATAGAAGTGTCTGGATGTCTGGAAACCTTCAGTGTAAAGTTACCGGAAGATCTATCTGAGCGGTCACTGTACACCACACCGTTCAAGCCCGTTGAGTGGACGATGAATACATCCACCCATTAGACTAATGGGAACGGAAACGACTAGCTTGCAGATCTCGAAACATCCTCCTCCACCCATGCGACGTGATGAGGTGACTTGTTGGGAATGTGGCTACTTGAGTTCCCCTCCGTCAACTTCTCCCGTCTATCACCATGGGTTCCTGACGGTCAGAAGGTAACAATGAGAGTGACCGTGACGGGAGCACGGATAATCAAAACGGATAAGGCTGACATACGATCCTAATCCCATGTCAGCTCCCGTATCCGACTCACAAACACACCACTTCCCCGCACTGCATGCTTGCCGAGTCCGGGGTTGTCTGGGGTAGTGGACCAGCGGGGACCATCCAATGCACCGAACTCCTCAGCCGCGTGTGTTGTGAAGTCGAAATATATCTTGGGAAGGCTCCTTGTTCGTTAACGAGTCGAGAGTACTCGACAAGACCTCAGAGTCAAGAACCCCTTCTCCTTGCCCCCGTCTCCATTGCAAGGTTATCCTGCTCTCTTGGCCTCTTTTTGGCCGTTGTCTTCGACGAAACAAGAACCCTGCGCCCCAATGGCTACCGCAAGGCGCTCCGTCGACAAGAACGAGGCCGACATCATTGGTCATCGCCCGTCTACGGAGGTCCATCTTGAAAAGGTGCCCGAAGCCATCGATGTCAACGGCTTCCGTGTGTTTGGTTTGAGTACCGAGGATGCCGACTTATACACCAACTATCCGGCGGAGAAGAGGAAAAGGTCTTCCGCAAGGTATGCCCGGTCGACTTGGTGTCGAATGGGTGTCGGTGGCTAATTCAGTTACTAGGTTGATGTTCGCTTAATTCCGATGCTCGCTGTTCTTGATCTTTCACATTGACCGCGCCAAAATTGAAAATGCCAAGATTGAAGAATAGTGGATGACTTGGGCATGACGGGCATGCAGTACAATACCGTCCTGTTTATTTGTGAGTAGCTTATGGAGACCGACAAGCCCAAGTACCACACCGGATTCGGGCTCGGCTTGGCGTTTGGCAGCAGTGGCCTGATTGTTGCTCTCCTGCTCCTAGGAGTTACAAGTTGGAGAATGCACGCAAGGCCATGATGGCCGATGAGGCGAAGGTTGATTACACCGAGGAGGAGTTGTCGTACATGGGAGACCGGTCCCCGCTGTTTAAGTATGTGCTTTGAGTATGCTTGTCGGCCTTTTAGTAGAGAGTCGCCTCGAAAGCGTCACAAAGCGCGGAGCTCGCGGTCCGATCTGCGGGCAAGCCGAGGTACAGGATGCATGGCCAAAATGTAGATTTCTACCATTGCTTATCAATCGTGTGTTGCACGAAGGGCTGACCAGTGTAGATCGAAGAGGCATGTCTTACCCGTTTCGTTACACTGTTGCATACTTTGAGGAGATTGCAGAGTAATCAACTCCAATCAAATGCAGGTATGGGACATTCATTACCATTTCCGGAAACATTGCCAAGCTGTGGAGTCATACTCGGCCTTCGGCGGAGAGCAAAACATCCGCCTCAACCCTAAGAGCCATCGGCTAGTTCGGATACTCTCGATCCAGGAAAATGAAGATACGGAATTCAATGGGAAATTGGAAGAAATAAAGAAGATAAAAGCCTAGATGAACTCCGTGAATTCCGAGGTCACTGAGAAGACTTGTTTTGTTTAGCGCCCCGGGTTTGTTCCTTTTGGTGGTGATGGCAGGATATCAACTCGGCGGCTATATCGTGTGACCCACAAACTGGGGTACCACATGAGACGTCTGCCAATGTTGATTACTCAGAACCGGCAGAATTCAACATAACTCCGCCCTCCGCGGAGTCCTCGGATGACTGAACTTAAATTCACGCTATCACGCATCACCTCCAGTATCAGTCTCCCATCTTCAGCAACTTACCAGCCATATCATAGTTCAGCTTAGTTCTGAAGCCAGGAACAACCCCTATTTTCAAAGATGGCGCTGCCAACCCTCAAAGAAAACCAATTCGCCCACAGCGGCGACAAGACTACCTTCTACTGGTCTGCCGGCCCTTCCGGCGGACCACTCGTGATCCTTATCCACGGCTGGCCCGCAAACGGCGAGACATGGAAGCCTCAACTCCTAGCCCTTGCATCTCTGGGCTTCCGGGTCGTTGCGCCGGACAACCGTGGCTACGGCCGCTCCAGCGTCCCGAAGGGGCCTGAGGCCTACGCCCTGGAGCACCATGTGTCCGACATGCTGGCGCTCCTTGCCCATCTCGGCCGCGACAAGGCCGTCTGGATCGGCCACGACTGGGGCGCCGGCCTCGTCTGGGGCTTCGCCTCTCAGCACCCGGACAAGTGCATCGGGGTGTGCTGCCTGGCCGTGCCGTACAACGTGCTCGACCCGGAGACTCTTCTCAGCCTCTCCAACCGTGAGGTGTATCCCGAGGACAAATACCCCTGGGCGCAGTGGGACTATCAAATCTTCCACAACGAGCAGCCCGAAGCCAGCGCCGCGCAGCTGCATCGCAATGTGCCCAACACCATCAAATTGCTGTATTCAGCCGGCAACCCCGAGCACTATGGCAAGCCCGCTTTCACCAGCTCAGTTCGGGAGAGAGGCGGGTGGTTTGGTGGCGACTCCGGCGCACCAGACGTGCCGTTTGAAACGTCGCTATTCAAGGACGACAAGCCCGCCTTTGACCGCATGGTGGCCGAGTTCGAGCGGAACGGCTTCGAGGGCCCCAACGACTACTACCGCAACTTCGAGCTTAACAAGGCCTTCAACGAGAAGGCGCCCAATGGGCGTCGGCTCCGCTTCCCCGTCCTGTTCATCGAGGCTCGGTGGGATAATGTTTGCGATACGGCGATTTCCAGGCTGAGTGAGCCCATGCGGGAGTTCTGCGAGGATCTTACCGAGGTGACCATCAACGCGGGGCACTGGGTTGCCCTTGAGAAGCCGGAGGAGACGAATGCGGCGATTGTAAGGTGGATTGCCACGAAAGTGCCCACATATTTCCCCGGTTACTGGAAGACGCCTTTCGTGTCCCGTGTATGATGATGTCAGGAGCAGTGCCCATAGTACCGCGCATAGATAAACACACCAATGAATGCCGTTCTGAAGTGCCATGGCATGGCCAGTCATTCTCACCTCGCAATTTCCGCGGTTGCTGCTATGCGTACGTAGCGTCTTGACAGTAAACCGACCATGTCCGAGGACGATCCGAACAGATCGGTACTTCCTGGACCATCGACAGCAGCTATGTTGGTGGGCATATGATGTATCCTGTCGATCCGTTCCGCTGATCGTGGGGCCGTAATTCCCCAAGCAAATCTACTTGACTAACCCCTGAGACGTAGGCAAGCAAAACTTGTCCGCGTTGATCACTGAAAGAACATGCCCGGTTGGACTAGTGCACCGGAAACCGGTGGCAGATTCATTACTTACCCTGCTGCGACTGAAGCTCACCGTTACGAAGTCAGGTCAACACGAAGCATCTACCAAGATAGATCGTGCCGTGGTGGGATACATATCAACTCCCGCCCGCCTGGTTTTTGTGGATACCCTGGAGATGAAACAATCGCGGTGACTTTTCTTATTGGATTGTTATGATGGGTGGAGTTTGAAACCGAACGTATCCGTTGTGCAGGAATGATCCCTTGGAGCATCTAATCTCGGTTGCTTATGATCAACCTTCAGCCAGAGCTTGAGCCTTGAGCTGGCTTTTCAACCTCAATAGGGGCGTGAGCCCGTCCGAGGTGAATAATAGTGATCTCCGACTTGGCCTTTCTTGTTTGTTGCTAGGTGTATTGTGCACGTCGCAACTCTTGACTTCGATGGCTTAATCGACCATCAACACACATCAACACCAACGCTTGTAAGCCGGTGTGTGACTGAAAGAGATGGCAGTGTCGCAGTCACGAAAGAGCTGGGAGCTCGACCACCAGCCCATGTCACCCAAGTCCGGGCAGCCTCAGCAGGACATGCCGGCTCAAGTTCCAACACCACCTACAGCGTCGAACGTCCGGTGGCCCTTTCAAGATGATGACGACGACAAGCAGCCTCCACCCCCTCCGCACCCGCCGAAGGAGGACCTGTCATACCAGCGTCAGCCTCCCATATTTACGGCCCCGATACCAGGCCATAGGCGCATCCGCTATATTCTCAGCTACTGGGGTCTCGAGATCCTCACAGTTTTCGTGGCGTTCTGTCTCCTCGCCGCCATCATCACGCTCCTCGCGTACTACGATGGTCACTACATGCCGGAGTGGCCGTTCGAGATCAACCTCAACTCCGCCATCGCGCTTCTCTCGACCTTCCTACGGGCCGCCATCGTTGCCGCCGTCGCCGAGATCATCGGCCAGATCAAGTGGACGTGGTTCGCCGAGCAGAGTCGCCCTTTACAGCACCTCCAGGACTTCGATGGGGCGAGTCGGTCTGTCCTTGGGTCCATGAAGCTTCTGGCGGTGTTGCTATGGAATCTAGGCTTCACGTCCGCCGGCCTTCTCGCCATCGGCGCTGCATTGGTGACCGTCGCCAGTCTGACCGTTGGGCCCGTCACGCAGCAGGCAGTCCGCACGTCTCCCTGCTCCATGCTCCAGGATCACGCGCGCTCCTCCATGCCTGTCGCCCACTACGTGCCCGGATCGTCGGCGTACTACCGGGTTGGCGCGGGCATGTACGAGCTCGAGGTGGACATGAAGGCCGCCATGATCAAAGGCACAACAGATCCGGCCAGCCAAGACAGCGAGGTCAAAGTCGGTTGCTCTAGCGGAAACTGTACTTGGCCCGACTGGGGTACAGGCGTTACCCACGCGAGCATCGGCATGTGCAGCAGTTGCCTAGACACGACAAAATTCGTCAGCCCGCCCCAGGCCGAAGGTAACCTGACGTTGCCGGACGAAGGTTCCTACATCAACATCCTGGGAGGGAATTACATGTGGATGGGCTACAGCAATCTGAGCGCGTACACCGAGCTCTTCACCAAAGACTTTTCCGCGGCGGCTTCCGTCTCCATGGCCAACTTCAGCATGCTCATGGTCACGAATTCTCCTTGCACGTCGGACAACTCGACCGGAATACCGAAGCTGCAATGTCCACACCGCCTGGCGCAATCCGACAACAGGTACTTCGACGGGCTCGGAGACTACATAGCAGCCTCGTGCATATTGTACCCGTGTCTGAAAGAGTATAATGCCCAGTACGAGAACAACGTGCTGACGGAGAAGCTCGTCCGCACCACTACGGCGGTGCTCAATGACGCGGAGCAATCGTCTTTCATCAGCGGATACCACTTCGCGGGCACCGGAAACTACACGGCTATCCAGAGCCCGTGTGTGCTCGACGACGGCACCTGGTACGATACCAGCAACCAGAGCCAGGCCGACCACGTTCCGGGGCGCACATGGGCTAACATCAGCTTGCCGGACAGCGGCGACAAAGTCACAAGCGTGCCCAATGCGTGCCTCTACAAAATGGACGGGACGTTCTTCCGGGCCATATCCAACTTTCTCAGCGAGGACCTGCTGAGCGCATCTTGCCGATACGACTCGATGCAAAGCGGCCACCTCAACTGCTTCAGCTCCTGGTGGCTCACGCCGCTATGGGCCGACATGAACGCGACGGTGGCCAGCGTGACGGAGGCCATCGACAGCTTTGCGTGGGCCGTAACCAACAAATTCCGCATGACGGGGCTCGGCCCGGACGTTTTGCAATCGGCCGACGCCCTCGCCTCCCGGGGCGCCGAGGTCGTCGGTGATGTCTGGGCCAA
Organism: Colletotrichum cereale; assembly: GCA_034509685.1. Lineage (NCBI taxonomy): Eukaryota > Fungi > Ascomycota > Sordariomycetes > Glomerellales > Glomerellaceae > Colletotrichum > Colletotrichum cereale. The sequence continues at coordinate 32,438 of JASUDE010000372.1, read as the reverse complement.
CACCACGTGCACCTACTTTGACCAAAAGTACATTGCTCTGCCCATCGTCTTGGTCGTCATCTGCACGGCTTTGCTGGCATGGGTCATTATCGAGAACTACTCCGACCCCGAGCAACCTGTCTGGAAGGGCAGCGTCCTCCCGCTGCTGTTCTTCGGCTTACACAATACCGTAGGCCCAAAGACACCGATATCGGGGGCTGGAGCGCACGCCGCCGCCGCGGGCGGAAACAGAGGTGGCGGCGGTGGTGAATCCAGAGAAAACGAACGACTGGCAAGGAACATGACGTTCTTCGGGGAGGGCGGGCGCAGGGCCCCAGAGCTCAATCGCATCCACCAGGAGTCGGGACGGATGTGGGTGCGATTCCATGGCGGAACGGACCCGGGGTTCTTGGATCTAGGGACGAGGGGAAGCGATCCGGAAGCCGATAGTGCAAGGCTAGTCTCGGGTTCTAGGACCAAGAGTGGCTTTACCGGAAGCACCACGGCGAGATGATGTGTATATGATAATGTCTAGTCCGTTTTAAATCGTCGCCGACTATGGGATATACATGAACCTTGCCCAGGCTATACTCATCGAACCAGCCCAAAACTTCTGGTCGTATTGTCCATGGAGATTCCGTCCAGAACTTGGTCAGAGCTCTTACTATACCAGTACCACTAACGAGAAACCACATGTCTCGCTAAGCAAGCACATTTTCAAGTCGGCTATTGGCCTGTAGCCAGCCGTTTGTCTCTAGGCCCTGCCTGGCTCCCCTTTGCCCAAGATCGAAAGCATGTGAATAATGAGAACCCTGAAGAGAGCGACACCTTATTGACCCTTCATCTTCTTCTTGTTCTCTATGTAATCCCTGGTATCCATCACTCTAGTCAACTGAGTAGGATAAAGGGGCCATGCCTCAAGGCGTTGAAGGTACTGAGCAAACGGAAAGACTGAGGGAGACTTATGAAAGATACAACGTCTTGGAGCACTTTTGCTTCTCCAACACTATTCCATTCGGTACCGACGGATATTTGCCAACTAAGTTGTTCGGATGCAAGCCTGGTACCAAGAGCTCTGTTCACGACACCGACGTCAACGTCTCTGGCCGTGAGACAACTACAGATGCTTCCAAGCGATGGAATCAAATCATTTACTCGGAGTGTAACGAACAAACTTTAAGTCGTGTCTTGGCTCGGCGACAGCTAAACCGGGGGCTTTGGTGTTTTCATCAACGCCATGGGCTAGCGGGATGGAAATGTGAGATCGACGATGGGAAGTGTCGGTGGGTGACGGTGCCTGAGACCACTCTAACGTAGAACAACGAGCAAGTAGAACATCGCCCGCAGCTCTGCACCTGTCAAGCGCCGACGGCTAACCTCAAACCGCTTTGTAAGCTAGTCCAGAGATGAGAAAGGTCCGCTTAGAGCTAGACCGGGCTGGGCCGAGTGTGTCTCGGAAACCGTTACAGACATCACCGGGAGCCTAATCGACTAACTACCCACCTATATTCCTCGCAGAATGGCGGTGTTGAAATATCCATCGTTGTCTATAAACCCAGAAAACATGCTTTTTTGGTAGATGCTGGAGGTTCAGGCCGAGCTAGCAAGAGATCAGCATCACGGCGTTCGGGAACGAGAAGGATCGTCAACGTAGAGCCGTTCCCGGGAGATGTCCCCTGATCCGGACTACTCTCGTCAGCATCATCACATGTTATCCCAATGAAGATGAAAACTATAAAAATGAAGCACATATATCTGCAAACCTTTGAAATATTTGACTTGTCACTCTGAGCAACACCAATGGAGGCTAGACCACACTCCCCAAGATCATTAACTTACAAGCCACAACCCATAAAACTCAGTTTATCACACTCCAACATAATGTCAACTTCAAAGCAAGTGCTACCAGAGCTCCGGACCGCCAAGTCGAACAGACGAAACTCCTGGGGCACGGCAGCCGCCACCATTCTTGGAGGTCTTGCGGCCCAATACATCCTCTCGCCCGGTTCCACCATCAAGCCAGCCGCGTCCACGATCGAGCGGTGCCTGAACGATGTCTGTGCCGGCCGGCAAGACTGCGTGCAGTTTCCGCTCATTCACAACGACTTGGAATCCAGCTCATGGATGCGTCCTTTCAACCTCGGCCAGACGTCTATTCCAACTGCCATCGTGCGCCCGGAAACCGCAGACGAGATTGCGAGTATCGTCAAGTGCGGTGTCTTGCATGATTTCAAAGTCCAGGCCAAATCTGGCGGCCACAGTTTTGCGTAAGTCTCTTCTTGAGTTATGATATTGCGTGTGCTTTCCGATGCTGACTACACGAGCAGTAACCATGGTACGATATTTGCCTGAGGTTATCTAGGCCGTACACTGCTGGAATCCACGATACTGACTTCAAACGTGCTTAGGACTTGGTGGTCAGAATGGCGCCATCTCAGTTGATATGGAGCATTTCCAGTATGCCCAAGTCGATGCCTCGAGCCCCTCTTATAGTGTACGGGTAGGTGGTGGCACGAGACTGGGCCAGATAGACGAGTCTCTTCGCGTGCACCAACGAGCCATCCCTCATGGAATGTGCGCTGGTATCGGCATTGGGGGCCATGCTACTGTGGTACGTCTTGCAGCTGTGTAAAGGTTATCTTTTTGGGATCACTAACCGTATACAACAGGGTGGTCTGGGGCCGCTATCCCGCATGTGGGGGACGACGCTAGATAACGTCGAGGAGATTGAAGCTGTCACGGCCAACGGAACCCTCCTCCGAGCTAGCAACAGCAAGAATCCTGACTTATTCTTTGTACGTGACCCCGGGAACCTGATCAAGTCGTGGCCATATTACTGATCCGAAACCAAAAGGCTATGAGAGGAGCTGGCTCCGCATTCGGCATCGTCACCGAGTTCGTCATGAAAACTCACCCAGCACCACCGGTTGTACTGCACTTCAGTCAAGAATTTGTCTACAGCGACTTAGAAAAGATGGCCGGCGTCTTCCATGACTGGCAGGCGGTGGCTGCTGATCCCGCCCTTGACCACCGCTTCAGTACCGAGATCGTTCTGGCCCCCGAGTCCGTCCGCATCTCTTCGACTTGGTACGGCACGGAGGCAGAGCTTCACCAGACAGGCGTCCTCGACCGGCTGCCTGGAGGTGGTTCGACGGCATTGCATCACGAGAACTGGGATAGGTCTCTCGACCTTTTCGCCACGAGAGAGCATTCTCACAGGCCAGGCTCACCTGGCAAAATCCACTCCAAGAGTATTGGCTTCACCCGCGATGACCTATTGTCCAAGGCGGATGTTGTCGCTGCGTTCAGCGAGCTCGAGAAAGGGCGCAAGGCCGCAACTGGCTGGTCCATCACGTTTCAAGCCGTCGGCGGCGCCATCTCGGAGGTGCCCACGGCCAACACGGCATTCGCCCACCGCGACAAGGTCATGCTTTACCAGTCGTACTCGGCCGACGCTTCCAAGGCGGTCAAAGATCTCCTCGACAACTTCCACAGGACGCTGCTGAACAGCGCGCCAGGGGCTTCTGGGACGTATCCGGGTTTCGCAGACCCGGCGCTCAGGGACGCGCAGCGGTCGTACTGGGGAGCCAACCTTCCTGCGCTCGAGGAGCTCAAGGCGGTGTGGGATCCGGAGAATGTCTTCCACAACCCCCAGAGCGTTGTTTCGAGGGGTTAGCGAGACAGAATCCGGTAGCCGTCTCAACCGGATTACCAGCCCAGGTGGTAAAAACACACGAGTTTGGTATGCGTATCGAGTCATCCACAGGGACACACCCGCTGGAATGACTCGTAGTGCGTAGTGAACTGCCGAGTTTTGCGCTTTGGGAGCACGGCTGGAAATCGTACGAAGTCGGCTTCATAACTATAATAATAATGAGACTATAAGCCCAATCCGCCGAAAGGTATTTGTTTCGATTCCTCCTAGGCCCTATTGGGCGGTGGTTTGGTGAGGCTTGACACAACATCCTACACAGGGATCATCAGCCACACGGCGGTTCCCGTTGGCGACGGGCCATTGTTGAATTGCCTAGTCGAGCAATCCTCCATGTCTGGCCCTACAGGCCACCGGCACAGTGCCGACGGCGACCCTGGCACTCACAGATCAGCCTCCAATGACGAGATAACCGGCCTGAGCTAATTGGGCTTGTTGTCGCTGGCGCAATCTTGTGCCTGGTGATCGCCGACGCCACGAACAGGTGATATAGGCGACGGGAAGACGATCCTTGCCTGAATGCAAACTCCCTATAACAGAGGACTGGAGAAGCACCACACCGGTTTGATGGTAACCCGTAGCTAGGGAGAGAGGGGACTAGTCTAAACCGACCATCAGAGACAGCAATCACAGTTTGATGGCCACGCGCGGGCCGAAAGCCCCACGCTCCGTGGACCGTGATGGCGAAAGCGATCTTGCATTAGCCGTGGCAGGCGGTTCGAGCCCCCGTCAATTGGCAAGATGAATCCAATATCAGACGGATTTGAACCTGGCAGAGTAGCGTGCGCATGCTACATCATCCACAGCTATTTGACGGAATCGGGTGACATTGAGCAGCTCGCCTCGTCTGCGGGCGATCCTGACGGGGGAGAAGGGGGTTATCCATACCGGTACGCTTCTCGCCCGCGACCAAACAGCGTGTGCCCAGCAAGAGCCGGCATGGCGTGCCAGGCGAGAGGGTATTGAATGCCAACCGAGGTGCTATTGGGCACAGGGGACGGACGGAGGGGTCTGATGGCCCGGCCGAGACCGCCGGCTTTTGCAGTTCAAGCGTCCGTCCCCCCCTCGCCTCGAGGGGAGAGACGTGGAATGCAGCACCAGGCCCAGGCAGGGCTAGCCCATCGACGTCGTAGTCATGGCTTGCGCGCCCGTCCTCACGGCGTGGCGGTTGTAACGGGCGGCAGGCAAACTGTGCCCGCGGGCAGCCGAGAGACCGGGGGGGATGAGAGATGAGACGAAATGGAATAGAACCCGGTCTCTTGGTGACCAAGACGTCTGACGCGCTTGGTTCGAGTGGCCTGCAACATACATAGTATGAGGCTTTGACAAATATCTCGCGCGATTCGCGTCGGTGATTGGTCCGGCGCTCTACGAGTAGCAACGAAATGAACTGTTCCTCCCTCTCCCTCCGCACCGCGCTGCACTGCGCTGCGGCCACGATACTACTACGTATGTCACCGGTATATACATAGTATCTCCAAGCCCAATTCGCAGGGTGCCATGTTTGTTTGGGCCGTCTTCTGCCGGACTGCCGGGGGAAGTCGTCAATATCGAACGAGCCCCCTCTCCCCCTCATATGGCGCCTCCTCAAAGGAGTCTCTCCCCTTCCAACCCGCTTGTGTGTGTGTGTGGAAAATCGAGGCCAGAGGAATCTGACGCGCCGTAGTGGCCCGTTGGGTATCGACCCTCCTCAGAGGCATTGTTTCAAGGTACGGAGTCGCGGTTCCGGCTAGGACCCCCAAGCCTTGAACGCGCGCTCCCTCACCCCCCGGTCACCAGTCAACCCCCCCTGGTCACCGCGTCTCGCTGCCACACACAAGCGCAAAAGGGCCGCCTAACTCTGGTTCGGGGTAAATGGGAAGTGGGTATACGAGTGGGAGGGGGGGGGGCGTTTGGTGAGGGGTCTAGACTCCCCAATCCTATCCACCGGCAACAAACCACAGGTAGAGAGCTGCGGATGTAACGGGGAAGGGCAGTACGGATACAGTTGCGGTGAAGATGGGAACGGGGAGATAGCAAGGCAGCTCGAATATGGCCTCATTACGGAACCCGGCGCGCTGGGGTGCACTTGGGGATCGGTGGTTTTGGCAGCCCGTCTGGGATGTCTGCGCCGCTTCTAGGCCGGTTCGGGCTGCTCTCCACGCCGGCTGTCAAATGTCAATTACCTGATTCGATCAGTTGGGGTCCTCGGATACTACATAAGTATTCGCCGTCGCACCATGAGGCATAAGTAGTCGTGAGAACCGCATGCAGCCACTCCCGGTGTATCATCCTCCCCCCCAGTGAATCGATTTCTCATGGGAACGTTGCTTGGAGATGTGGCATCATGACGTTCCAAGGTTACCTGTCCTTTTTTGCTGTTGGGGGGCGTGCGTGTGAATTGTGAGACAATGGATTAGTTTATATGTACCGGTATGCTTGTTTCTGCATCTCGCTTAAGCAGAACAAGAACAAGAACGGGGAATACAGCCGCCCGTCGGCTATGCAGCACGGATGAGCCGTGACGAGACATTGGCCGTTGGGCCGCGTCTGCTGGCGGGCGGGCGGCGGCGACGATTGTATGCGCCTCAAGTACTCGATACCTGGCCCTTCTGGGATGGGGGGGAAGGATGCGCATTGTAACGGTACTTGCGCCACTGTACCTAGGCGCATCAGATCTCCCTCTCTCTCTCTCTCTCTCTCTCTCTCTCTCTCTCTCTCTCCGGGGAGCCGGCAAAGCCCATGCCAGGGCGTGCATCGGAAGATGGCGACAGGTCGATCATCCAAGACACATTAGACAGCTACGATCGCATTGCGTGCGGGCCGGGGGTGGGTGGGAGGAAGGGAAAAAGAAAAAGAAAGCATACATGACGCGAGGGCGCGATGGCCTGGGAGATGCGGCCGGGGGTTGTTGCTGGCGCGCCGAACTAACGAACAAAAGGTGGATCAGCTTCTTAACGCCCAGTTGTCCTCGAAAGCCACGGCACGATCTGTTATGTAGCGGAAGGATTGAAGAACACGGCGGATCAAGCCAGTGTGTCTTGAAGACCTTTCGGGCCCAATGTGTGGTGGTCGAGGACTAGAGGCGACGGCTGCCAAGGTATCGAGCTACAGAAAGAGACTCACTCTGTTTCGGGGGCATGAGGCGAGTTTGTCGGGCGCACATTGCGCCCAACCGTTTCAAATATGACCTTGAGTCCGGCGACGCGGCCCCCCGTCCTCGATTTGTTATCCGCAGAGCGTCCCGTCATGCGGCTTGTGCATTTCTCCAATTTGCCGGCGGCGGCCCCGAATGGTGGGGCCGAAGACCCGGACCGGACCGAGCTAGCACCGGATCCGCCGGCCGCACTTCGCAGCCTAGAACTCCGTCTAAATATCGACGGCTCTCCGCACCGAGCCGCTAGAAGTGAGGAAATTCCGTCTGCGAGCTTCATCCTCAATTACAAAGTGTCTTTCTCTGAACCCTCCACCGAATCACCAACAGCAGTAGGTGTTCAAACACTGCCAGCCGCGGCATTCCCCCCCCCTTGGGTGGATAATGCACCCTCTTGGGCCCGGGACAAGCAGCATCCGACAAAGAGCTCGTCAATGCCGCGATAAACACGACAGCCCTGCGAGAACGATACCCAACCCATCCGGTGTATGCATACAATTAGACAATTGGCCAGAACCCGTAGCATACTCGTGTCAAGGAGCCTCCGTATGTCTGATCGTCCGCCAGGCAGACACACCCCTGGAGCAGCTCCGCTGCCGTCGTGGGTGTCAGCGAACTGCTCCAACACCGAACAAACTTTATTTCTTCTTTTTTCTGTGGCGAGATACGTGACGGCGGGCTTATGGCGCTGCCTGCTTCTGGGATGTAGCATCTCCATCTCGGCCGTTTCCTGCAAATCATGCGTCGGGTCATCGAATCTTGGTTCGCGGCGATCAGACTCGCCAACCTATATTTCTGAGCTAGGTCGAACCGGCTGCCCTCGACGTCCTAGAGCATGAACTCGAGCGCGAGCGTCGGAACATTGCGTTCGACCCGGCCGATCATTCATGCCTTCTGTCATACTCCAGCACCATCGGTCGCAATACCGATACCGACGGTCATATCGTGAGTCCACGGAGAATTTACCTGGCGAATCTTGGTTCGGAAAAAGACGCTGTCTTGCCTGTCTGCCGAGAGAGAGTAAGACGTCATTGATGAGCGTTCACGTCGGTCGACGAGTTGCCCGGCGGGCCAACTAGACGTGCCTAGTCGGGTTTCTGAGATTGTTTGCACAGAAATGGTTCTGCTGAATTGATTCATTCTCGCTGATTTACCAATATTAATCTTTTTTCCGCCGTTGTCCGGGGCCAGTCTCTCATTCCGCCCGCTACAAGAATCACTGTCTGATATCTTCTCAGCATGAACGAGCATGAGTGTGGCTTGGATGGGATTGCGATCCCGGCAGTTTACAGAATATCCAAATGCAGCCGCCAGCCGCTGGTGGGTGGAGGCCCGCGGTCTTGGCAGAGGCCGCCTTCGTGACCACCCCCGTCTGTCCATCCGCAGTCGGCGTTGCAATGGCGACGTAGACTCGGCCATTAGGTCACGAAAGAGAGCGATGTCTTCATAATCTCGACACAGCGTTACCACAGACTCGCAGCAGGATTGGCTTTCAAAAACACAGTGAACCCCAAGTTCCCAGCCAGAACATGCGTGTAAGATCGTCCGGATCTCGCCTCTAGCAATGATCAAAGCGTTAGCGGACAGAAACGCACGTCATATATGCTCAAGGTCCATCCGTTCGCGGGGCGATGTGGCGGCGCGGGTGGGAGATCAGACGGCGACGACGAGGAGCCGCGGCGCGGCGTGCCGCAAGGGACGACAATACATCGGATGAAGAGGGGCTGCTGGGCTCGCCTGGGCTGAGCAGGGCACGCAGTCAATCAGTCCATCAGGCGTGTGTTCCAGGCCCACCCCGAGGGTCGACGCGCTTGGCCGCTGAAAGGGAAAAAACTCGGCATTGTGATGTCCCGCAGGGCCCTGCGTGATCGCCGTGATCCGCCGCAGGGCTGCGGTGCCCAAAGGAGTCGCGCGCATGGACCGAGTGCCGGTCCGGGGTTGCAGAATCCGTGCCGGGTGCTGTATAGGCAAAGGGGGGCGGCTTGAAGACGAATTCAGTCGGGAGTCTGTGAGTCGGAACATCCCAGAGCCGCATGAATTAGGAACCTACCGGACCTGGGGGAGGGTATACCAGTCTGCCTGATCGTCGTTGGCCGTCACCCTCCCCCTGTCGCCGGCCGCCGGCTCGGGGCCGGGAGGGAGCCATTGGTGAGGAAACGGGTCGGAGCAGGCTGCAGCGAGAGGAACTGAGACGGAATAGGTGATAAATGGAGGGCAATGAGAGGCAGTGGGGGTTGAGGCCATGTAAATGCACCCGATATGTTGGGTCATGAGACATTGAAGGGTGTAGTCAAGGGGGGGAAAGGAGGCTTGGTTGCAAGGATTGAATTGAGTTCGTTGACGTGAGCAAGATGAGATGATGGAGATTAGTGAGGTCCTGCTGAGAATGAGAGAGAACCAAGCTCAATCAAGTGGACGATGTAAACCAATGACAGGTGTGTGTGTGTGCATGGGGGTGTGTAGTGAGTGAGTGAGTGAGTGAGTGACTTTGGTGAGTGAGACAGACTCCAGTGAGTCCCTCCCCCCATGCCCAGATTCTTGACGCAGCGTGTGTTTTTTCCCTACTGACAAGGACCCCGCGGCCTGTCAACCTGTCAAACTGTCAGACCGCACCTTAATCCCCAGGGCCAAGAGCGCTCGCTCGCCGGCCAACCCTCCGACGCCGCCGGTCCCAAACTTTAAATCTTCGTTCCACACGTCTTCTTCGACCCGCCCCCCCTTCTGTGCCTCACCGATGAGAAGAGGGATACCTATGTCGTGACACCGCCGCCGCCGCCGCCCCGTCCCACCGTTACTACCCGTACATACCGGCGGGCGTGCCGACGACTTCGTAAACTCTGTCTTTGGCCTTGGGTGTCATTGCTGGTTATGCGTACGCCAGATCCACTATCCTTGGTTGGAAAACTATCGGCCCTTTCTTGGTCTCGCGTCGTCCCAGGAAGACTTTGGCCTCGCAGCAAGGGGGGGTGGGGGTGGGTGGCATGCCGCATGCCAGCAACGTGCGTAGCCCAGTTCGGGCCGATGGCCCCCAAATAAAAGCAAAAGCTAAAAACTAGAGACAGATGTATGAATCAGTAGAAAAAAGATAACAGAGAGAGAGAGAGAGAGAGAGAGGAAGAGAAAAAACCCGGGTTCTGGCGGCCGCCCTGGATGAGAGGGAGTTAGAAACCAAAGTCGTAGGAACCCCTTGCATTTCCTGGCCTCCTGGCCGTGTGGTTCACTGGATTGATCAGAGCTCCCCGCAGAGTCGGCCCCATGAACCCGTCAGGAACAAGCTTCGAACGTCCAGACGCTGGACAAACTTAATCATGCATGGTGCGAACGAAGCAAAATATTCGTCGCGTGTTAACGCCCCCCCTTCTCCCCTTTCTGCAGGGCTGCAAACGGGGCTGCCCGTCCGCGCGTACTACGTATGGGATACAACTTTTGTCCAATCTCGGCATACGGGGTGTCTTGGACCAGAGCTCTGTGCCCAATAACCCCTCCACTCTCCCCTCGTTTGCCTTGCTGTCGCCTCGCCTTGTCAGAGGAAGAGAAAAAAAAGAAAAAAAAAAGGGAGATGGGCTAACCAAGGCGGAGTCAACACCGACGTTGCATCCACCCCCCGGCACGTTTGGAAATATTGGACAGCGAGGATACCAAAAATCGAACGACAAACGACGACGCAAGGGGCGCCGACCCCATAAGCTGACCCGTTGGCCAGGTACTCGTCCTGGGGAATACCATGACTTGAGGCTTTCATGGGAGGGAAAAGGAAGGGGGGGTTGGAAGAAGGGAGAGTAAGAGGGGGGGGGGGCCATTTTCCATAGTCTCAACTAGAAACCATGGAACTTTCCATCAAGGCACCAAAGGGGGGAGAGGTGGGGGCTATTTTCCCAGATTGTCCAGGATAGGGTGACGGGTCGTGGTACGCGGTGCGGCGCGCGGGAAAATCCAACACTCACCAGATATCCCACCCACGATGTGGAGGAGACGAGAGACCGAGAAGGTTGGGCACTAACGGCGAGAACATCAGACCAAGAAGGGGGAAAACCGGTATGGCTGGGGTCGGACCAAACCCCCGGGACTTTGGGGGTGAATCCCCCCCCTCTTCTCTCCCATGT